>PVLA01008869.1:7500-83004 GCA_004027455.1 Hydrochoerus hydrochaeris
TTTGCTGGATGATCATTCCTTAGACTGCATGACGGAACTGCAACTTCAAGGCAGCATTTAAGAGTGCTGAGATCCAACATCTGTGCCCTGTAATGTGTCTTTGTTTGTAGTCAGCTTCTTATCTAGGAATCCAAAGTTCCCAGACTAAACAAAGAAAATAGGTCCTATCACCGCCTGTGGAGCCTTGGAAACTGTCATGGGGTCATTAGCTAAATTAGCTACTTTTATGACTTCTTTGCTTCCCAAGTTTATTAGTCAGCTTTCCAATGCTGAAAAACATACCCAAGAATAACAACTTAAAGGAGGAAAGGTTCATTCTGGCTCACATTTTTAGAGGTTTTAGTCCAAGGTTGACTGGTTCCATTATTTTTAGTTCTGAGATGAGGCAGTACATCTTGACAGAGGCCTTGGTGGAGGAAAGTGGCTCACCTCATGGAAGCCAGGAAGCAGAGACAGAGATACAGACAGCCCCATGAGAAGTGGCCAGGGGCAGGATGTAGTCCCCAGGGTCATACCCCTGTGACTCGCTCCCTTCAACTCAATTTCCATCACCTCCCAGTAATGTTATCAAAATATGAATCCATCAATAGGCTAATCCACTGATGAAGTTAGGGCCCTCATGATCCAGTCATCTTCCAAAAGCCCTGCTTCTGAATACTGCTGCTTTGGGGACAAAGCCTTCAACACATGAGCTTTGGGGGACATCAAAGAAGAGAGCCTGGGGGCTGCAGTGCTCACTGGGTGATGAATGAGGCTATCTTGAAACCCAGGCATAGGCTGAGGCTGACAAGACTGGTCAACATCTGAGCTTGGGACAGTGAAGGTTGAATGAATGTGGACATCCACACTCTAATATATCTGCCCCACCCATGGGCCTGACCACAGATAACAAAGTCAGGACATTCCCATCATTGCAATTCTTGATGCAGTTCGTTAAATTACCCAATATCCTTCCCCTAACAGTTTGGCCCTCCTTCCTTTCTCATTTCACAGCCATCTGTCCATATCCACTGCGCAGCAAAGCTTTCCTTGCTCACCCTTCTCTGAGAAGTTTTTGGCTTAAACTTTGAGCACCTTCCTTTTTGCAGTGGTTGCCCCTTCAAAAGCACAAAACACATAGTCCTTTCTCCCTATCATTTCTTCTCATGTTATCAGTTCCAAGCTGCTCTCTTCTTCCAACTCACACTTTTCCCTTTAAAACAGCTTAGTCATTAAAAAAAAAAAAAAGAGTTAAGAAATGTCACATTCATGCTGTAACTCCTCACTATGAATGCAGTGGTTATTTACTATAAATGTGCAACAATACAAAAGTGAAAAATAAAATAGCCATTGTTCCTGTGCATACCCTTCTTGTCTCACTAGCTGTCCCTCAGGACAGGGTACTTTGGTCTAAACTCTTGTCTTTATCTTTACTTTTGTCTTGATAAATTGCATCACTGTGTTAAAAGTCATAATTGACACATATATTGTAGAAAATAACAACTTTGTATGAAAGATATCCCGGAAGTGTTTCTGTTAAGAAAATGAGAACAGTTTTACCCTAAAGTAAAACGATATGTTGTTCTGAGATTTAAAAAATAAAAAAAAAAGAACATTTAGAACAAAACCTGAATGCGGATAAAATTTTTTTAAAAAGAAATCACAGAAAGGTAATTTTATTTGTCATAGTGAAAATGGACTAAGTCTCAAAGGGTTTATTTATAAGATTTGTTAAAAGAAAGCTTAAGTATCAAATATTATGCTGATTTAAACTAGAATTTGGTTTCCTAAAATAACAAAAAATTCTTGGATTATTGATTTCGTCTCAATAAGAGATTGTCAAAGGTTTTTCCTGACTTCTGGATGGTTTGTTTAGGTGTAAGATTCTGAGTCTTAGGTTAATTTTATTTTGCTGAGACTTGAACACAGGGCCTTAGCACATGTGAGGCAAGTGCTCTATGACTGAGATGCAAACTCAACTTGATCATGTTCTTTGTTATTTAAAACATAAAAGCCTCTTCCCCACAGTGAAAGAGCACTTTATAATTATGTTATCATCTATACTTACTTTGTAAATTTACTTACAAAGTATACTTACTTTGTAAATTTATTAAATAAGTAATATGGTTTCTCGTTAGCACAAAATCTTATTTGATAAATATGCAGCCTCTGATAATTTTTGTCATTTTGCCTTCCCCAAATCATCCTAAACAATGTCTTTTGCATGTGCGACTGTCTTTGAGATTTACCAGAGGGCCCCTAGAAAGTCACAAAGTCTTTATTCTTTAACACTGCAAAAAGAGAAGTGCAAAAAATACATTTTTAAAATAATAAATATATTATTAATTGCATGAAAAACACTAATAAATCAGAAAAAGTATTTAGCTATCCAGAATGTCTTAATCTATTTGGGTAAAATGTTATTAATAAAAACTGTTTCGAAACTGAATGATTTACCCAGATATTTGTCAATGCTCCTGCTGTCTATGAAATATTTCTATTATTAGACACCTAGTGCTGCTTTGCCTGATATTAGACAACAGCATCATAGGATTTCCATCCACCTACTTCAACATCATAGTGTTATCAGTCATAATTTCTGTTAGTTTTTCAAATGTAAACCTACTCACAATTGAATTTAATCTATTCTAGGGCCATGATTTTAACTTGGAGATTCATATCACATACCTGTGGAATTTTATTAACATTTGTATGCTTAAGGCCTACTATAGACTTCTAAGTCCATATACCTGTAATCTTGATATGGTGTCAATATATTCTATCTATATGCTTGATATGTTTATGTCTATTGTTTATTATGTCTCAGGATTATGATGTTAGATTTTTCCCTTTATAAAGTTATGCTCCTTCATTCTCATAAACCAGATTGAAAATAGGATCAATCATTATGTTTATAGTTATTTATCCAAAATTTCTTACTTGATCTTATTTGTTCTCCAAACAGATTGTGTTATCCTCATATGGGGTAACCTAGAGGATGTTGTATGTCATGGAAAACCCACTACACTGCCAGCCCTTAGAGAAGAAACTGAAAAAATGCATGTGCAGCAGTCTCAATGGCCAGGGTCACCCAAGCAGCAGTTCAGCATACTAGTAAATATCTGGAGGCTAATGGTCACCACTCTGAGTGCATCTTGTAATTGCAGAGGCCAAAGGTAACTTGTATTAATCTTGTGATGTCTCAATAAACTGGGTATTAAAATATACAATTTTTTTCTTTTCTTGAAGAGTATATACTTTTTAATGTATGTAACAATGTAAGTGGATTGTATGCTAGTGCCCATCCAGGCTCTATTTCTGTGAAAGTTTTTACAAAAGCTAGGTACAAAAAGGTCCCCAAATATTATTTTGATGGAGCCTTTTTTTACAAGTAGCAGAATCGAGGATTTTAGATTTACTGTAGCCTGGTGTGTGATGGTGTTTTCCACCTAAAAAGTCTTTTAATGGTTTGGTTCAGTTACTCAGGAAGCCAGCAGATTCATTACAATAATCCAGGACTAAGAGAAGCTGGTAATTCCCATAGAAAACTGTGTACAAAATCAGTGTTTGGCTTATGATTCAGCTGGTTTATGAACACAATGTATCCAAGTGTTGGACTCATACTAAGTGAAAGTGTACTAATATAAATTATTGCACAGTTATGGCGATGGTCTAACATGGCAGAAGGCCAAAGCAAGAACGCTTGCTCTGACAGCCACTCCCTTCTTCTTCCCCTTTAGCCCAAATTGTTACTTTCCCATTTGTGAGTGAAGATAATTCCAATCAGTCCCTCACAAGTCATCAATGCCCACCCCATGTACCACTTCCAATCAGAGGTCATATAATCCTCTGCCCCTCTCTATCCGGTGGGAAGGAGAAAGGCAAATCCCTCCAGGTTGTGGGCTCTCTTTTTCTCCATGTCCTCAAATAAATGGCCACTTTCACTCTTTTCTTTCTTCTGCTTCTCTATTGCGCCAGAAAACTCTAACACTAAGAAATGACTGAGGATGCAAAAGTGATCCCTAAAACCCTTCACCTCTCTAACTCTTGCCTTGAACTAACACCTTTTAAATGTTACACGTAACCTTATAAAACCAAACATATGGAGCAGAGATTGACCATTGACCATTGCTTTTTGTACCATAAACTTGAATACCATAAAATACACACACATACACACACCACCACCACCACTACCACCAATCCTATGGCAAGAAGCAGAAATGTCTTCTTGGCGTTAAAAAAAAAAAATGATAGCAAGTACAATAGCAAAATAGTAGGAAAGTGGCTGATAAATAATCCAGTTTCACTTTCAAATTCAATTTGTATCTGGGACATTTATTTATTAGATCCTCAATCTCCCAAACAAGTGTATAGCGAAGGCTTAAATAAGTGAGGTAAGTACATCTGGTTGTTCCATAAAGAAGCCACCAGGTGTTGAAATAATGATTTTAGGGCTCCAAGAGAATCAAAACCCCCTACAGATTTCAGGGACTCTGGTGGCTAAAACAGAGAATGCTTCTATATTTATTATTTTTTTCAAACAAGACAGGATGGAACAGACCTTGGGAGTGGTTCAAGGATTTTGCAAATAAAAAATTATGTTAACAAGGAGAAGTATCTTAGGAGACAATCTCCATGTTGCATTTCACTACAGGGCTGAAATGCCTGAGGCTACAGTCTCTATTTAGGTCGTTGGAATCAACCAGGTGTCCTCTGCTGTTATCTTATCTTGCCCCAGCCATGCAGCAGCCCTGCATGTATGTTCAATTTCCAGTTTCAACAGCTTCTAACAAATTTGAAATTGAAATCATCTTTCCCACAATAAAAGGACCACAGTATTGCCTCTTGAGACGCTGCTCTCAGAAGGGGACGTGGATGAAATCACAGATCTGCTGGAGATCAGGTATGTGGCCACTCTGAAGGGAAAGGGTGTGTGAGGGTGAAGAATTTAGGAATATTCCCTGAGGACAGACTGGTGATAGAATGGGGCTGGGAGAAAATACCTGGATTACTACTGTAGGAGTGAGAGGTTATGTGTCAAGAGACAATGGAAATTCTGGGCAGGAATATTCCAATAGGGAGATGGAGTCAGATCTGGAAAAAAGAAAACCTCTTGAAGGATGACATCCAATCTATCTATCTATCTATCTATCTATCTATCTATCTATTTCTCTAAAAGCTTAAAAACTTAATCCAAGACCTTACAATTTACTCCTCAAGTCTTTGAGCAGCATTGCCAGTACTGTGTCCAGCAAGATCCCCTATGTCAAAGGTCTTTTCCCTTTCTATGGTTAGTCAAGTCTAGATTTGCAGGGCAGAACAAGAATATGCTTAAGTTTCCAACTTCCTAACCAACTCTTGGCACACAACTCCTAGCCTCTCCTTTGTTTTAATTTAGGCTTTTTAAAATGGAGCAAACTCTTTCAATGATCAAGAAAGACACAAGAGAGAAATGTCCTGGGTAGTACACAACACATCTAGGAGCCACACATGGGGTCCAAGAAGTGCAGGGAGAGAGACAGAGGAGTGGAAAGCACTCTTAGGCCAATGCCTTTGTTGGGGTCCAGAGCATTATCCACAAAAGTTTCTTGAGGAGAATTTAAGTTGTTTTAATTTGAGTGAGCAAAAGTGCCAGGAGGTCATAGCTTGACTGAAAAATGATTTTGGTGACAAATCTGGTGTGTAGGTCAGTGGGGCCAGTTGTTCCATAAAGAAGCCACCGGGTGTTGAAATAGGGCAGTTGTCTGCATCAGCTACATTAAAGAACTAGGAAAGGAAGAAATGTAGAACTGAAAACTGAGTCGTGGGTAAGTGCACTATGTTTCTGGTATGAGGAAGTTAAATTTATGTTCAAAATGGAGTGCTGGAGGCATACGTATAATTATAATCTCCTACACCTCCATATATACAACTTGCCTTTCAGTCCAAGCTCCTGTCCACTAAGCTCACAATTTGACATCAAATTCAGGATCTTTTCAATATCTAGAATTCTTGTCATTCCTTTCATTCCTCTTTCTGAGGTGCAATTATTCAAATATTCTGCTTCCTGTACACAAAGTAAATACTAATCTTTCCAGTATAATCTTTTTTTCTATAAGAAATTCATTCCAGATACATTTCACTCAATTCACATTATGTTGAAGCAAGTTTTTTTATATCATTGAGAGTGGTTATTTTATGTAAACAAAGAGGACTCTGAAGTCAACTCTTAAAGAGTTGATCATAATTAGCTTATGATAATGAATAATTTTTTGGTTATTTAGAAGAGACAGTCTCCATTGGAGTCTTTTATTTCTAGAATCCTTTAAGAGCTCAGAGAATGAGGACCCAAGGTAAAGAGGAGCCAAGTGTAATAGGAAAGGCTCTTACCAAGGGCAGTTGGTCATGCTTCACAGCCCCTTTCTATCATTCTCAAGGTCCTGGTAGAACATTATCTTATGAAGACTAAGCCAAAATTATGTGGAAAGCTGTATGGTGGGCTGTAGAAGAGAATTTTCATAATTTTCTAAGAGCAGCAAGTGGGAAGGATAAGGTAACGGTCACACCTCATTCTTCTATTTACTTTGCTTAATGTATATTCTATGTCTCCTTTCCTCAAAAAGAAGTTAAAAGTGAGGTAAAAGGGAGAGTAATAGGAGGGATGGATATGAATAAAATATGCAAATTGACCCCCCATGCCCTGAAAATGTGAAGCTAGGAGGAAAGGCAGGGTAAGGGAAATGATGGGGGAAATACGATCAACACCCGTTATGTACATGCATGAATCTGTCAAAATGAAACCCATTAATCTGTGTAACCATTAAAAAGTGAAAAAACTTAACCATAAATAAGTTTTCATTAAACACAACAATTAATGAGGCAAGCTGATTTATTAAGCTATTTTCTACTATTATAGTAAAATACCTGAAGCTGAGTACTTTATAAGGAAAAGATGTTTCTTCACAATTCCGATGACTGGAAAGGCTAAACATCATGGCATCGACAGCTGGTGAAGTGTCCCCTGGCTATATTACACTGTGGCAGAGAAGCCATGTGTCATGAGCTGAAAGAGTCACATGATGAAAGAGGAAGCCAGAAAGATTCAGGCATCAGGTCTGGTCTTCTTTGTAACAAATTGCTCTTGCAGGAACTAACCAGGGCCCCACAAGAACTGCATAATCTCTTCTGAGGATTCATTAACACAGCAATGATGCATCAACACACAAAGAAACTAATTTTCATGCCTCATTTGTATTATCTTATGTTCATTTGCAGTTACTTTTGAACTTGAAGATGATATCACTTCTACACATATCAGTTCACATCTTCATGCTAAATTGGTGGCTCACGCAGCAGGTAATGTCTAACACCCATTCTCAATCCACATCTTGCTGATCTTGCTCTTCTTTTCTCTCATATTTTTGAGACAATACAGTTCCCAGAGTTGAGTCTGTGGCTAAAGCCAGTTAGGAGGCATGAATCTGGAAATTAATTTAAAGAATAGTTCCAGCAAGCAAAACAGAGTCCAAAGCTGAGCTTTACTCTTTATGGTGCTCACAGTATAAGAAGATTGTATTCACATGATATGTCAGTCATGAACCCTGTGATTGGGATATGTAAAATATCATGCCAGGCAAGGGGCCAGTGCTGAGGGTTCTGGCAGCATCCAGCATAGGCTGGTTTCCCTGCAAACAAGTCAAAGGGCTCTTCTTTCTCCACAGGTAACTGGTCTTCCAGAGAGAAAACTGGGGGTGGCTTATAATGCGTTTGATGATCAGTATGAGGGCTGTATCCAAGAAATGGAGAAAATAGCTCCTCAACTCTTAGAAAAAGAGCTGAACATAAATGAGAAATTAAAGTCTGAGTGGGCAAAAGCAGAGAAACATTGGAAGCAAATAAAGAATAAAATGATCTATCCAGAAAATTTCAATGATTTCCATGGAATGGCTATAGTGACCTACACAGGTAATATTGCAGTAGATTTTAACAAAGCTGTGAGAGAATTCCGTCAAAATTCAGATAACTTTCAGTACAAGGCCTTCCACTATTACTTGACAAGAGCTCTTCAGCTTCTCAAGAATCAGAATTGTGAAGATGTTTATAGAGGCACCGGTACCAAATTTTATTACAGTGGGAAGGGTAGTGTACGATTTGGGCAATTTACATCATCATCTTTGGAATTAGAACAAGCTAAGAGGTTTTTGAAAAAAGGTGGAACACTGTTCAAGATCCAGACCTGTTTGGGTGTTCGAATCCAACGTTTCTCTTTTCAAGAGAAGCCAAGCGGAAGTGTTAATTCCAGGTTATGAGGTATATAATGTTGCCAAAACTAATGAAGATACCACAATTATTCTTGAAGGCCCTCAAAGACAAAAGAGTAACTATAATTGCTTCTATCATTCCAAAAACTCCAGCAATTTCAACAGCTCAGGTGAGTCTGGGTCTGCACAGGAGGTGCTGCTGGTGGAGCCAGCACAAAATAAAAAATGGGGGTTCTCCCTATCAGAAGCCCCAAAGGCAGAAAACAATGGGCCTCCAGTCCACTACTGAAGAGTATCATTCCTAAAAGGAAAGGACCACGTCCTAAAACAGAGAGCAGAGCCCAGGCTCAGAGACAAGGGCCAATGCTATTCAGCCACGCTTCAAAATCTCTGCTATGCAGAAAGTTCAGAAAGATCTTGTGGGCACCAGGTGAAAGGAGCCATGGAAACTACCAGTATGTCAGGGGCATATCAAACAGTAGGGGAGTTGGGGACCTTGTTCTGGAAGATGAGTTTGTCTGCTGTAGTAACATGGACAAGAAATGAGGGTGCCTGAAATAAGCGGGTGGCATGGTGATGGAGGAAGGTCTGGAACTGAGCTGTCTATGAAATGTTCTAGGAGAAAGAACATGAGAACTGGACAGACTGAGGGTGTGTTTAGAAAACAGGGTGGTAGTCCCTGAGATTTCTCGTATGAATATATAGGTTGTGAGTAGGGTTAGGGACATTCCCATGGAAGTGACCTACTGGATAGAATAACAGGTAAATAACACTGGAGCAAAGAGTCAATGAATTGAAATACTTCGTAGTTGTGGTGTTTCAGGAGAATCATTCCTAGTATATGAAGACTGGACCCAAGGTGCTATGAGACTGAAGAAGGAGGACCACCCAGGTGTAGAATCGTAGGCAGTGCAATTTACTGGGGAGACATAGTGATGGAAGTGTGATCCTGGGCTACAGTAAAACCAGTTGGATCCCTGAAATTTCAGTCAGCAAGAGAGATGTAAATATGGGTTAGAATGAAAGTGACTTCATCCTAGTTGAAATATACCCAGTTTATCTTAAGCGAATATGAAAAAAGCACATTCGTGGAGCCAGGATCTTGTTGTAAAGCTCCACACAGCAGTCTAATGGCTTTGTCTATTTATAGTTTGCTGGGAAACGAGGCAGAAAAAACTGATTAAGTTTATTCTGGGGTAATCATGGCAGTTACTACTAAAGATAGCCCCTGAGGGCTCAAGCTGAATCCATACAAGTGGGCCACATGGTGAAGCACATGAACAGTGAAAAGGGTACGCAGAATGACGAAGGATAGAACTGGTAAAACCAGGGAACGCAAATCTCAGTGAAGGTGCACTGATGACTGAAAATGGAGATGGAGAGCATCAGGAAAGACTATTTCCTCTCCAGGCCTCGTGATGAGTGAGAAGTGCCACCAAGGGCACTTTACCCATCCTTTTCCAAGCTGTGCCGACTGTCAAGTCTCTTGTGCCTTTAGATTTAGGATTTCTTGTAGTCTGAGACCTCCTCTTTTGACCATATATCATATTTCATGTCTGCTAAGGGGCAATCAATTTCAGTATGGTAATTATCCTTCAAGACCTAGTTCCCTTGGCAAGACTTCCTGGATACATCCAGAAAAATTAAACATTGTACCATGTTCTCTGCTATAGAATTGGAGCCAGACCACCTCAATGGTAATCTGGCTCAAGCATCACTAGCTCTGTGACTTTGGGCAAGTTCCCTGAGCAATCTGTGTCTCAATTTCTCATTTGACACACAGGGACACAATCACAGATGCTTGACTAATGATGCAGTGAGAATGAAAAGAGATATTCAAGACTCACTGACTGGTTCATAGACATTGCTCAACAAGTACTAGCTTTCTTTTTTCCCCATGGGAAACCTTGTTTACATTTCAGCTGTTTCATCTCATCATATTTACATTATAATCATTTGCTTACAGTGTGGACACTTTGTCTTCCTATTCATCTGCACTCAGGGCCTGGCATAATTCTACCTTAATTCAGGCCTCTGATACATATTGTTTCAGAAAATTATGTTTTATTGAGAGGCCAGGGTCCTAAATTAAAAGCAGATTTCAACTGCAGAGTGTGCAGCAAATTTAGACCAAATTAGTTCTTATGCTCTGAAGGAGTTCTGGTAACAGGAGAAATCTTTGGAGGTAGAAATGGAAGCACAGATTTATTACAGGGGGACTCTGATCTTCTTATATAGATGAATTGTGAATTTGAATCCAATCTCATGAAAACAAGGTAAGCAGGTAAACAGTCCAGTAGAGGAATAGCTGCCCATCATCTAGGCCAAAGGTTGGATGTTCAGGTTTAGGCAGGTGGAGAACCCCAGGTCAGGAAGCCAGATCTTACCAACTACAGTTAATGCCAGCTGGTGAAGAAAGGCGTATGTATGTTGATGCAAGATGAAAGGTTCAGATCCAGAAATTTTTTGCTGGGTCAAGCAGGGCAAGCATGGGGAGACCCCACAATGGCTAAGAAAGCTGCAAGCCCCAGATGGGGAAAATTTTTCTCATCCTGGCTCAGTGGCTGAAGCGGAGGCCTGGACAGTGGCTGGGGATGATGCTGAGAGCCCCATAAGCTCAGTCTACTTAAAGTGACCTTAAATTCAAGAATCAAAAGGATGTATCTTCAAATCTCTCTCTCTCTCTAGTATTGTTGAGGATTCTGAGAATCCTGGGAAAGTAAACAACAGGTATAGTGGGGTCCTAGCACCCCATTCCCCTTTGGATTTTGACCTAAAGAAAAAGCCTTAAATATTTGGTAGGCTCATGTCTTTTAAATTCCTTCTGGAAACTTTTCTTTCTCTTCCTCCCTCTGCAGGAATGGTAAAAGGCCCTGAATTCCTGGTGTTGCTGCTGCCTACCCTTCTCATGCTGCTCCTTCTTCATGCTGAGTTGTAATCCTGCCCTGCCTCGAGTTTGTTAAGCAGGATATGGGAGGGATGCCAAAGAATAGGGACCTGACTTGTTCTCCAACTTCAGGAGAATTGAAACAATGAGATCTACTTAGTGTTAATGTACACCGATGTACAAAAACTACTGGGTCTGAGTGCAAAAATGGGCAGTCTGTCTTAAAATTTACTGCCTGAGATAAATTCCTGGTCTCTTGACACTTTGCTATGATTAAAATGTAATGTGTGTGTGTGTGTGTGTGTATAATTTTTGCTGAGGAAAAAGCAATATTTTAATACACTGTCAGTAGCAGTCTTAAAAACTCAATTTGTGATGAATGTTGTAATCTAGAATAAGGTTGTAACTCATAATTACACCTTGCTTTTCTATGACTAGATATTTTTATAGGTTGTATTATCTGCTCAAGAAATTCTCCTAAGGCATTATGAAGACATTTTTATAGCTGAGAAGGTTCATTTTGTACATTTTTCGCAGATATCCTTGCAGGATTGATTAACTGGGCCATAAATATGGGGGCTGTCCTAGGTGAATTCATCTCCCTATACAACCCCAGCAGAAGTGCAAGCAGTTGTCAAGTTCTGTCAATTAATTTAATAATAGCTCCCAAATCTATTACTTATCTCTCCCACACTCTAATCATCTTCAAGGAAATTGATAGGCACATTCTGAAGTGTGGATGGAGCCAGGAACTCTAGACATTGTACTCACTAAGGGTGGGTTTAGGCTAAGATGCACAGAATTCCCTTCACTCCTCATTTCCCACTCTCCATGCCTGAAGACAACAGTGCTACAAATTATAAAGTGATACAAATTATAAAGGCATGGTACATGATACCAAATAATATAATGGTGCCATCATAGTAAAAAAAAAAAAAAAGACCCATACAAATATAGGAACTAGGTATATGAAAGTTTGACCTTACAAATCACAGGGAAAAATGTAAGTCAGTTAGTGTAGAGAGCTATTCATGGGGACCGAGGAGGAAGGGAGAGAGAGAGAGAGAAAGAAATTGGATACCTTCATTGCACCTGTAAAACAGAATTCATGTGAGGCCATCTATTGTTTTGGATTAAGCTCCTGCACTAGACCCCATGGGACAGATCCAACCAGAATGAAATCATTGTTGCTGGGTGCCATTTAGTCAGAGTGAACTTCATAAATGGACAATTGTACAAAAAACAGGAGTTTCAGAGCAGCCAGTCAGAAGGGACTCAGTTTACCTGACCTGGCATAAGTGTTACAGTTTGGATCTAGAATGTTCCTTAAAAGCTCATGCACAGAAGAAGGTTTAGTCTCCAGCTGGTGGTGCTATTGGGAGGTGTGGTTTAGTGGGAGTTAGTAGGTCACGGGAAGGGTACATTTTGGTCACTGTTTAGAGACCATTTGGTCTCTCTCTCTGCTTCCTGTATACCATGAGGTAAGCTACTTTGTTATACTACAGTGACATTCTGCCTCACCACAGGCCCAGAAGCAATGGAGCCAAGTGAACATGAACTGCAATGTCAGAAACTATGAAGCAAAATAAAGCTTTCCTCCTTTAAGTTGATTTTCTCAGGTATTTTGTCAAAGCAACTAAAAGCTGACTAATGGTAAGGAAGTGACTGCTGCCTAACCCTATGAGAAAAGTGACTTTGAAAAGACCAGCCTACTTTTGGTTCTTTATTTCTGCTTACTTCAGCCCTTTTCTACCTATAAAGATAACTCTCTCACTTAAGCTGATCAGAATATTCATTCTATTTTCATAATATTCTTAAGCTGATCAGAATATTCATTCTATTGATTCTATAACTGCTAACAAAAGCCAATTAGACATTTTAAATGGATTTTTTTTGTTTTAGTGCACCATACATAAACATATTCCTCCCAAAATTAAAGACTCAAATATGAAAAGTAAACTTCTAAGACTGTTATAAAAAGTATAGGAATTAGAGCACTTATCCAGCATGTGCAAGGCTCTGGGCTCAAACTCCAGCACCACACACACACACAAAAAGTGAGAGAATATTAAACATCAGAGCAGGAAAGGGAAAATAAAGTTTCTTTCTTTCTCATGATTAATAGAGGTCTCTGCAGAGCTTTGCTTGTAATCACTCAGGGATGTCAGAGGCTGGAGGCTCCATCATAGAGTATTCTTTTATAGTTATCAAGGCAGGAAAAAAATTGGATGAATGTGTGATTGGATCCCTGGATCATAAGTGACATCACTACTTTTGTTCACATTTCCTTCATCAAAGCAAGTCATTCAGCTACAGTCAATTTTTAAAAGGGTTTCCAAGGTGCCTGGAAGGAAAGAGGAGAAAAATTTGTAATAAAACATATATATGATTTGGAGAAGTATTTCTTAACACTGAAAAGCAAAAGCCACAAGGAAAAACATAAATAAATTTGACATGGTAAGAACAATACAAATAACTAAAATTTATTGAATGCTTACTGTGTATAAGGCACTTGTTCCAAGCACTTTATATGTTTACTCATTTAATTTTCACAATAACCTCACGAGGTAAGTTCTATTATTCCACAATTTTACAGTTGAGGCCCTGAGAGGTTATGTTACTATCAGAATATAAAATAGAGCTACTAAGCAAGGAAGGGGAACATAAACAAAGGAAGGGAAGGTCAAGGGCTTTGTAAGCGTTAGGGGAGGCTATACTAATTAAATGGCAAAAGTCAGCATTCCAGATAGGGTAGATTGGGTTCACAAGTCTGCACATAATTAGCTAAAAGGAATCCTATTGTTTTTCTGTCAGGAAAGAGTCTCTAGTTACTATTTGGTACACAAGGGTCATTAAAAGTTCATGATTATTTATCAACTTCAGCAGGAAATGAACAGTTGTGATGAAATAAAGCATTCAATTTGGGCATGTCCAACCTAGGCCAATGCTTCTGTAAGTTAAAAATTTTTCCTTTTACACAGTGAATAAATTAAGTCAGAATCAAACATTTAAACTTCTGATTGGTAAAAGACATTACAACATAATGCAGAAGCAGACTGGGAAAGGATTTTTGCGAGATTTATAACCCATAAAGAATGTCTACGAATCAATTTTTTTGAGACAGAGTCTTGCTATGTAGTACACACTGGTCTTGAACTCACTGTGTAGCCCAGGCTGGCCTCAAACTTGCAGTGATCTTTTTGCCTCAGCCTCCTTAGGCGTGTGTGTGCCACTGTGCCTGGCTCAATTTTTAAACAGTTAGAAAATTTGGAAACACAAACAGGCAACTTATCAATGAGAAACCCATACTTTTTTTTTCAATATTTACTTTTGTGCAAGTTGCAACTGAATTGCAAACTGAAGCATCAGGGATTTCTTATTTCACTGGTAACACTGGCCAACAATGGAGATATAGCTCAGGGGCAGAGCACCTTTCTAGCATGCAGGAGACCCTGGGTTCAGTTGCCAGCTCTGAAGAGAAATAAAATAAGGCAATAGAATTTATTAAGCTGTTGTTATTTAAACATGGTAACCTAGCTTTTGTTAAACCTAAACTCTTGAGAATGAAAAGGTCTCTGAGATAAAGGAGTTTATTGAGCCGTTATAGGTGCTAACCAGAAAAAAAGACCACCAAGTCCTGGGACAAGTTTCTGAAACCACCAGCAACAGAGCTAGTTAGGAGTTGAAAACAGGTCTGCAGAAACAATAAACTTTGAGGAAAAAAAGCCTAAAGTATTTACTTTGAACCTGTATTTGCTGTGACTAAGAGGGGCAGACTAAAAAGACAGAAGGAAAAGCTTTGGTATAGGAGGGCAACCCATGAGAAGAACCTGTGCCTTCTGGATTGGCTGGGGTTAGTTTGGAAAGTTTGTATGTAAATGGGGCTTGCTGGTCCTTGTGTTCAGCAATGAAGGGATTAAGTCTAGCATAAGCAGTCTCCTTGGTTCTCTGCCAGTAGCTGTTAACTGATTAAACTCCCCCTCTTCAGCTTCAGGCTCTTGTAATCAATTTAGGACATCTCAGAACTTTTTGGAATCTACATGAGATTCTGTGTCTCACCTGTGAAGTGTTTTGTTTTGTTTTTTCTTTTGGTATTAGTGGTTGAGCCAGGGCCTTCACACTGAGCACATCCCCAGCTCTTTTTTTTAATTCTTTATTTTTTTTATTTTGAGACACAGTCTCACTAAGCTGGGCTTGAACTTACAATTCTCCTGCCTCAGCTTCCCAGAGTGTTGGGATTATAGGTATGCACCTTCTTTTATTTAATATCCAGGTGAAGCCTTTTAAAATTCTAACTTATGTAACACATTATTGTTAGGTTTTTTGGTGCAGTTGAGAGACAAAGAGATAAACAAAAGTCTTCACTGCAGGCAAGGGAGGGCTACTGGAGACTGCAAATACTCTCAAAAATGGGGGAGCTTTTATGGAGTTAGGTTGGGAGTGGAGCATGTGGGTGATTGTGGAGTTGGAGAGGGCTTGGCACATGCATGAAAAAGGAGTGGGTGGTTTATTTCTGGAACTAGAAGAACACAGAAGTTACTTTTGGAGAGATAAGTTGTTTCTTGGGGCATGGTACCAACTTGGGCAAATGGCATGTTAGAGATAGCTAAGCCCCAGGCTGGAAGAACCTATCATTCCCTTTTTTTTTTTTTGTTTTATGGGTGAACAGGGACAGCCATTATTTTAGACTGCTGGTGAGGGGCATTGTGGTGGGGGCTGTTGAAGTTGTCTGGATGATGAATTAAGCCCATGTAGAAGCTGGCACCAGGGGTCTCAACCAGGACAAGGAGCTCTCTGGTTGTGAAGGCCCATATCCTGGATTGAAGAAATCTTTTTTAAAAAGTTTAAAAAATCATGGAGCTATAAGTAAAAATATGATGAATAATATGAGAGAGAGGTTCTGTCAAGGGGAGGAGATGGGGGTCTAACCCTTCAGAGAAGAGCAGATGGAAAAACCTTGTCAGCAATATTCATGTTGCTGGAGAAAGCCCTGAACGTTTGATTAAAGAGAGAAGAAATGGAGAGCTGTGATGTGGTGAGTCCAGGCATGTGTGGGAGAGAGACAGTGTCAGCAAGAGTACTTAGGAGTGGGGCCCTAATGGGTGTCGAGTGAAATATGAAGAATCTTTTTCCTCTTTCTGAGGAGGGACCCACTCCATCATAAAAGGCACAACCTCATGTTTTGCCTAAGGAGTATTGGTGGAAGGAGGTATTTTTGATGATTATGTCTAAAGTGATATCTTTTGTTACTTGTTATAGTTAGGTCTCATGTTCATGTGAAGGAGTAAAGCTGACCGTATGGGAAACAAAGAGTGACAGATATATTGTTGGCCATGTAGCTGATCGTCACAAAGATTTTGTTATCAGTTTTGGAGATGATGATTGTAGGGTGTTGTATGAGTATTAAGTGAACTTGTTGTAGGCAAGAAGGCGTCCTTAAGGTAGGAAGTGTTTTGTAAGGTCATGAAGGCAAAGGGGTAAATGGACTGTAATGAACTGTTTTAAAGTGAACTTTCTGGCCTCTTGTGTTAGTGTGTCTGCTGCAGCAAGTGCTCAAAGGCAGGGAGGCCAGCCGTGTATTGTGCTGTCTAATTGTTTTGAGAGGTAGGCTACTGCTTGGAAAGAAGGTCCTTTTTGGTGTCTTAAAACTTTATAGCATTATGATCTTGAGAGATAGTATACAGAAAGAAAGGCTGAGTTGGGTTAGGAAGAAGGAGGGAAGGGGCCTTTAAAACAATCTCTTTTAGTTTAGAAAATGAGGAGTATATAGGAGTAGTCGGCTCTGACAGGGAGGCTCTGATAGGGAACCTTTGGACGCCTTGTAGAGAGATTGGTCTAGTGTAGCAAAGTTAGGAATCTATAGGTGAAAAAATTTAGCGAGGCCTACAAAAGATAAAACTTGTTTTGTAGTTGGCACCTGGAGATCATGGAGAAGGGCTTTGTGATCAGAGGTTATAAAATGGGTGGCAGATGAAAGCTAGTAATGGCAATGGCAGAGATGAGAGAAAAATAGAGAGGTAACTTGTTGGTGAGGGGAGCTCAAACTGGGTGAGGTCCTCAGGTGCTGCACACTCCAACCAATCTGAGTCCCAGCACCAAAATGTTAGGCTTTTTGAAACAGTTGAGAGAGAGACAGAGAGAGATTTAAAAAAAACACAGACCTTTATTGTGGGTGTGGGAAGGCTGCCGGACTGCAAAGACCTTCAAATATAGGGCAGCAGGGGAACAGCTTTTATAGGATGCTTGGGTGGTTGTGGTCTTGGGATTGGAGAGGACTTGGTGCATGCATGAAAAGGAAGCAGGAGATTTATTTTTAGAACTAGAAGAATAACACAGAAGTTACTTTTGGAGAGACAAGTTGTTTTTTGGGGCCTAGTGTCAAGTTGGGCTAATTAATGTTAGAGATATCTAAGCCCTCGCTTGGCAGAACCCATCAATTATAAGCAATGTTGTGACATAAGCAACTATTTCCATAACAGTGCAATATTTTCATTCAATGCAAAAATGCATAAGGCTGGAGATGTAGGTCAGAAGCAAAGAGCTTGCCTAGTATGTGCAAGGTCCTGGGTTTGATCACTAGTACTCGGATGCATGGGAGGATGCAATGCACAAGCTCAAGGAGTGAGAACTCTTTCCTTGTGGATTTCATCAAACATGTCTTTTCACCTCTCTGCTTTCCCCTTCCTGCAGTCATGGTTCCTTTTCTTCCAAATCATTTCGTATCCACTCCTCAGATGTTTATTCAAGAAGTGAGCTGCATGCCCAGTCTCAGGCCTCAGTAAGATACTATATTAGATGGGATGAGCAAACTAGGCTGTGTGGACCAAAGCCTGCTTTCTCTGCCATCCATTTGGTAAACGATAATCAAAACAGAACACAAACCCAGCATAGAAGAGCCTGGTTTCTGAAGGCCAGCACCTGTGCTTAGGCTTCTTCCATTTTCCTGGGCATCAGGGGTCTTGACCACTTTGGCTCTATTTAGACTTTTCAGTCTGAGCAGTAGTTTCTGTGACAGCTTTCCAACATCAGGAGGATTTTGGGAAGGCTTCAAGACAGGTATGTTCCAGGGTAATGTTTCAGCTGATTGGAAGCCAGAAAGGTTTCAGAGAAGTTTAAGGGAGAAAGAGTAAAAAGTGAAATCTGAGGTGGCAGAGATGAAGAGCAGTCATAGTTCAGCAGGTAGAGGCTATTCTATGAAATAGGACTGTGAGCCAGGTATAATGGCTCATGCCTGCAACCTCAACTCCTTGAGAGACTGAGGGAGGAGGATCACAAGTTAGAGGCCAGCCTGTGCAATTTAGAGAGACCTTGTGCCAAAGTAAATAAAAGAGACTGGGGACATAGTTTAGCACTTCTTGAGTTTAATCACCAATACAGGAAAAAAAAAAAAGGGAAGGAAGTGGGGGCAGAGGAGAATATGTGACATTTTGGAGCAAAGATGGTTGTGGGAGTTTGGCCCAGTTTGTTAGACCCCTGCAGGCTGTGGTAAAACTGGCCTACGGAGCCAGGTAGGAGAAGTCACAGAGACAACCTATGACGTGACTACCACTGCTTCCCAGGCACACACAGTTTTTGTTTAAAGCAGCAAGCTCTATCTAGAAACAAGGGTCTGACTGTTAGAACTGCCTGGTGCAGTAATGGTAAAACTTTTAGACACCAAGTGCCAAACTACAACCCAAAGCCCACTTAGTGCCAACACTGAAATTAAACCTAAATCCAGAGGTTTTTAACTTAAAAAACAAAATAGCTCTATATTAAGATTTTTTTTGTCTTAAAAGAAAAACACATTACCATGTTTGCCAAAGGTCTGCCATCGCTGGCTCAGTGCATTGGTTACAAGCACAGTAATGGTCCATGAGCCTCTCCAGGCAAGAGCCAAGGGAAGCCTGAGAGCAGTCTGTGCTTTTCTGGCAGAACTCTCATCCACCCACCATTCACAGCCTCCCCCATCACCTTTGCCTGGGGTTCATAAATTTGCTTTTGGTCCCTGACTATGAAGACCAGATCATCCAGCTGATCCCCAAAGCTGTTGTTTTTGCCTTAGAGTTATATGTTGACACCAATGCAGCCACCAGCACTGCTGCCACCTTGGCCTAAGCCAACACTACTTCTCATCTGGATCATCATGGTAACCTCTATTGCAGATAATTAGGCTGTCTTCATTAACTTTTTATTGCTCCCCTTACCTTTGGAGTGACTTGAGAGGTAAAAACTACATTTCCCACGCTGGTTGCAGTGGCATGTGCTTGAAATCCCAGTGCTCTGGGAGCCTGAGGACGCTTTGTGAGATGCTGTCAAAAAAAAGAGGCCAGTTCAATCTCTAGTACTCGAAAAACAAAAAAAGTAGATCATAACCACACAAACAAAACACTGGGTAAGAAGAAAGTTAAGTAGGGAGAGGCCACTATTTTGCTTCTTTGGTCTCTGGCAAGCAAAGGGAGACAAACAGGACTATTTCAGTGATCAGATTTTGGGTTTCTTGCTCTTTCCGGGATCTTTCCACCATATTGTGGGCGTGAGACCTACTTGTTGGTATGGTGATAATTGCCAGGGCATTACCAACTATTAATTAAACATTATAGGAAATCAATGTTCTGAACTAAGCTCTTGCACTAGGTCTCAACAGAGGATGCTAAAAATCAAAATGGAGTTATTTATGCTAAAGTTCTACATCACCAAACTGAAACTAAGCTGTTTATCTAACCTAAGAAATCAGGAGAGAGTGATAACAGCCAAATTTCCTTAACAGGCAAATTCAATTGGCGATAAAGATCCTCCTGCTTCAGTCTTTACACACACACACACACACACACACACACACACACACGAGACTGAAATAACTTGATGCTAACCAATTAGTGATTCATCTGTTGCTCTATCTCTCTGTTTCTGACTTATAAGGAAAGTAATTTTGAGAAGACTACTCTTTGTTTACATTTCTGCTTCTTTAGCCTTTTTTCATCTATAAAATCAACTTCTGCTTGGCTCTTTGGAACACTTATTCTGTTTTCAGGAGAATGAAGTGTTGCCAAATTTTAGAATAAAAAATAAAATCAATTAAGATCATTAAACTAAATTATTGTAATTTTTCCCTTTGATAACAATTTTCTGATAATCGGCTTTCAGTTTACAACTGTGTGACTTTGAAGTCCAATGCCAGTAATGATGTCTGATTTCTAATCCTCTAGCCCTTAAAATATGCCTGTTATAATATTAATGTTTTAAGATCCCAATTCCATGTATTGAACCCCTCAGGGTCCAGAAAGTTGTTTTTATTTCCATTGTAGGACCCTGACTGACACAACTTCTTAACAAGTTTTCCTGCTACTACCCACCAGAGTAGTCCTATAAACTTCAGACACAATAAGCAATTTCTTTGTTCAAATCCTTAAATAGCTAAAAGCCTACTGTCACTGGAGGCCAGATCCTGATGCAGTGAGGAACCCTTCCTTCACTCCTTGGTCCTCAGTTCTTTGTGCCCTTGATGAAAAGAATTCAGTCTAGACACATAGGCAACCATGTAGAAGTACAGATAGGGTTTATTGTACAGTGGATAGAGACAGAGTAACACTTTCAAGCAAGAAAGCAGGCAGTGTCACAAAGATGTTGGCCCTAAGTGCAAGTTTGTGCACATCTTTATGCACACAAATTACTCCTGCAGTTTGGGAACCATGATGATTATCACTGCTTTATTTACACAATGTACACACTTAACTGATTTTTTTTTTAGGGGTTACTTTGGAATGTTGATGTCTCCCTTGTTTCTTTCAGGTAGTTAGTGTTCGCTTGGGAGCTTTAATCATATAAGAATGTAAATCAGATCTCAGTCCAAGGAAAGGGTGTCTTTAAAGAATCCTCCCCCTTTTCAATACCTTTGAGTATAGGCCATGGTGTCAGCAATACTGTACGTCTTGCTTTGGAAATAAATGGCCAAGTGGCCAGATATCAGAAGGAATGTGCACAGGGTATACATTTATCATGTCTATGTGTTCTGTGGTTTAGGTCTGAGACCTAACAAATGATTATAAAGGTATATATATTGAAGTCCTTGTTTCTTTATTTAATTATAACTGGCAAAGTATGCTATTTGGGGCCCCACCCCTTTGTCCCTCTGGTCTGCTAATATCTGTCTGCCTACCTCCTAACAGTATCCTAAAAAGACTATGCTCAACTTGACACTTTGTAAGATTCATTTTCTATGATTCTTCCAATTGCTTACTCTGCTCCAGCCACACTGACCTGCTTACAATTCTTGACAACACAGGCATATTTTTACCACAGACCTTTTGTTTTATGTTCCCTGCCTGGCCTCACTTCCCACAGATATCTATCAAGCGTACTTTGTTTATTTCAAATTTTACTCAAAGGCTCAAAGTTCCCCTTCTCAGTGAGACATTTCATGTCTAGGTACAGTTGTAAATATCTCCCCACAGTGTCCCCCTTCCTTTTTTCCCGTTTCCCTTTACACTTGGCAATCTAAAATATTATACATGTTTTTCTACCCTATTTCATATTGCAACCTGCCCCTTCCACATGCCCTGTCCTCTAAGTTTCTTTGCTATTGTAGCATTTAGAAAGTTCAAGCACACTATAAAGGTGTTTAATTATTATATTTATGTCTTAGTTACTTCTCTTATTGCTGGGTCACAATACCTGACACCCACAACTTAAAGAGAGTAAGGTTTATTTGGGCTCACAGTTTGTAGAGGTTTCAGTCCATAGTAAACTGGCTGCAAGACACAAGAGCACAGTAGAGGGACATCACAGAGGAAAAACAGCTCACGGCGTGATAGCTGGAAACAGAGAGGAGCAAGGGAAGAGGGAGGGATATGGGCCCTTCCAGGCCACACCCCTATAGAGCCGCCTCTTCCAACCAGCCTTCACTTCCCAACATCACATTTAGCTATCAACTCCTCAGTGGACTAATCCACCAATATCATGTTTCCACAAGCCAAACACCTCCCCAAAGCCCCACCTATGAGCACAGGAGGCTTTGGAGAGACAGCTAGATATGAACAAATAACAATTTGTATATTGCTTGTCTCTGCCCAAACTGTAGAATCTAAACTCACAAGAGTAGGAATGCCTTTGTGCTACTTCACTGAAGTAAGCTGTGTGATCAAAATATATTGTGAATGTTTAAATTTTAAAATTTTACCACAGTAAAGGACAGATTGTCGTTGATCCCTTTCAACACACTCCTCCTTACTTTGACCACACTTATGCCATCATTCTTGCCACTTTTGAAAGAAGTTCTGGAAGTTCTCTTTCATGTCTTTATGAAGTTAATTAAAATGCTGCTACTGTGTGCCATCCAGTAGAAAGAAAGGAAGTGTCCTAAAAACATTACAGTGTATCTTCACTCACCTTTGTCATCAGACCTCACATCATGTGACTTCTGACTGTTCCCCCAAATGGCCATGAAGACAAATGTTTTGAATTAATTCTGGACATCAAGGCAGCCACAACGGCGAAATTAAAGACACTCAGGAAAGAAGACTTCCACAACTGCTTCAGAAAGTGGCAAGAACAAAAGGATCAGTGTGTTCAAAGCAAAGAGAAGCATGTGAGGGGGATTAGAGGCAATACATTTTTTACTAAATAATAATTTTCTTTACATTTTACATATTCAACATAGTTTTCAACCCCACCTTTTATCCCAAGCACTTAGAACAATGCCTGGTATCTAGTAGGAGCTTAGAAAAATCTCTATTGAATATATAAATTATAACAAGAGCTCCTTTGAAATTTGTCTTTCACCACCTCCTTTTAGCTTATATATTCCTTATCCTTTGTTTGAAGAAATGCTCTACCTAGACCAGAGATGGTGAATGTTTTAGAGACAGAGCCAAACTGCAACCCAAAACCCACTTATTTATTGCAAAGTGCCAACACTGCAATTAAACCTGAACACTGGGATTTTAGTTTAGAGAAACAACTCTATATTAATATGTTTTGTCTTTTTTTTTTATTGGTACCAGGGATCAAACGCACTACCGTGTGCTTGCAAGGCAAGCTCTTATGCTGCTGAGCTAAATCCCCAGCCCCCATGTTTTGTCTTAAAAGGAAAATACCGTAACAGGTGTGCCATAGGTTTACCACCACTGCCCTAGATTTTTCTATGGTAAACAGTAGTTATTGTGCCATCAGCTAACACAAAGCTTCTGAATTAACTTGCAGAAGAGTAATGTTCCCATCTGAAAAGAAAATCCATGAGCTGGCCCCAGAAGGTCTAAGTTCATTGTGAGGTTCTGCACAAGACACATGCACTAGCTGAGAAAAAACCCCTGTTCATCTTGCAACCTCTCTGCTTTCTTCCTCTCCATTAAATTGCTTCGTACCTTTAGTTCCTCAAGACAGAGCTTTTAGGAGCTAGCCCCTCTATCTTTTTAAGGACCAGCTTTGAACTAATCTGATTCTTTTCTATCAACTCCTATTTCCTGAATTTTGGTTCCCTTCAAGAGCAGGCAGTTCAGACATTTATTTGATTCCCATAGCAGTTTTGGTGAGCCAGCCTGGAGAAAAGGGATGCCTCCCAGTTCCTACCAGGAGGAGTAATAAGTTCCTGGGAAGAGACAACTTGGCTACTCATGGAGAGTAGAATCTGCTGTCAGGACTCTAGGAACGTCCTAGCAGCCTGTTTCAAGTTGTGGACAGCTTAGACATTTGATTCTGGTAATATTGGCCCCCTTTCATGTATCAGAAAGCTAAGGGCTACAAGAGGATGCTTCTTCAACATGCCAGCCAAAGAAGAGGTAGATATGGCCTAGCTAGGGGCAATGATGGGTGAGGGTGGGATTGCACTATTTTGAAAAACATTTTACTAAAGTATAGTAAGCATAGAGACATATATATAAATCATACCTACACTACTTAATGGATTTTTCACAAAATGATCACATGTGTTTAGCCAACACCTTGAAAAAGAAACCACATATTCCTAATGATCCTGGGAGCTCCTGTGCCCTTCCCACTCCAGTCATTAGTTCCCTCCAGGACAACAAGCATTCCAAACTAATTTCCAGCACCATACATACATTAATTTTCCCTGATTTAGAATTTTATTTAAGCGTATAGAGTTATATAGAATGCATTCTGTGTCTTAGGTCATTCACACAAAATTACATTTGAGGGGCGCTGGGAAAACAAGCAGCCAGTTTGCCACTCTGGTGAGCAGCACCCCCCCCCCAATTAGTAAGTGGGAGCCAGAGATCTGAGTATCTCTTGTGAGGTTGACTATATGCAATATAGCAAATAAGGGGGATTTCCTTCTGCCATCTCTTTGAAGGCAAATATTTTTATCACTGTTTTGCTCTGTTCTGATTAATGGTATTGCTCTTTTCAGTATTCTGTTTTTATAAGTTCGGTATTTCCTTCAGTTTTATTGTACCTGATTGAAAGAACAACTATTGTGAAGAAAATGAGATATACTATTTTACCTATTGCTGTTATCCCGGTAATCTGCTATGAAGTTCTGTACCACTGTCACTACACTGTCTCAATTGGTTTTGTTCCATCTTGTTCAGCTACATTTTACTACCTTCAAAATAAATTAATTAATTAATTAAATAGTAAATAACAACAACAAAACAGATCAGTAAGGTACTGAGCAAGCTGAAACATGATATAAATAAACAGATAATGGACTTAAAAAGCAAAAGGAGGAAAAGAAAGTGCTCTAAAGGGTATAACTGCATGTATATTTAAGTGTGTAGGATTGATAACCATGTTGCTAAGGTTTTGTTGATCATTGAACAGAATTGTTTGCAGCCTCACTGTTTGAATGTCCACTTTGTATGCTCTAATTTTGTAACTTGAACAACTATATCTAAGAAGACAGTATGTAATTTATCAACTAGTGATTTCTTACTATTTTTTTGAAATTCTCTATTGTTTCTACCCTTTTTTTCTGTTTTGCTTTTTTCCTCTTTAAATAAAATTAAAAAACAAAAAAACATAAAATTACATTTGAAAGTCTCATTTATGTTGCTATATATATCTCATTTATAGCTGCATTTTATTCATTTAATTGCTCTTTTATCATCATTATAAAAATGTGACAGTTTCCTATTTTACTGTTGAAGGACATGTTTTCCTCTAAATTTTGGCTGTTAGGAGTAATGCTGCTATGAATGTCATTGTATTTACTGAACACATGTACACATCACTCTTTTTTTAATATATATGTAGGCATGGGATTGCTGAGAACATATTATTTATACAGTTATCCCTTGGAATCTGTGGGAATTGGTTCCAGGACACTTCCACACACATCTGAGGGTATCAAAATCTTCAGAGATTCAAGACCCTTGTAGTAAACTGTAAGCAATATTTAGATTATTTGTAATACCTAATTCAATGAAAATACTATATGAATAGTTGTTATGCTGTATTGTTAAAGACATACTATCAAGAAAAAAATCTTCATATTTGTTACAGGTATTTTTAAAGAATCACAAATTTGTTTATTTATTTATTTATTTATAGTACCAGGAATCAAACTCATGACCTTGTGCTTGCCAAGCAGAAGCTTATGCCTTTGAACTGTATCCCCAGCCCCGGTACAGGCATTTTTATTTCCAAATACTTTCAACTTGCTATTGGTTGAACTCCCAGAGGCAGAGTCCATACATATACAGAAGGTACACATATATAAAGGGTACACATGATGTTTAGCGTTAGTAGACCCTGCCAAATAATTCCCCCAAATCTACATTCCCATTGGAAGTGCACAGAGTTCTCATTGCTCCCTTTGGCTATCAATACTCACAATTGCTGATGTTTTTCATTGAATCATTGGTGGATATGTTTTTAATTTAATCATTGGTGGATATCTCACTGGGCAGGCATTTGATTTGCATTTTCCCAATATATGTTAAGATTGATTACTTTTTCATACCCATATCAATTATTTGAATACCCTCTTTTGTGAAACATCATTTATATCTCCTGCTCATTTTTATGTTGAGTTCTCTGTATTTCTCTTATTGATATGTAGGAGTCCTTTATAAATCTCTTCCTCCTACATCAGTATTACTGGGAAGTGAACCCAGGGCCTTCTTCATGTTAGGCAAGCACTTTATTACTAAGTTATATCCCCAAGTCTTTGTCTATCTGAAGATATAGTCTCGCTGAGTTCTCCAGGCTGGCCTTGAACTTGCATTTTTCCTGCTTCAACCTCCTGAGAAGGTGGGGCTATAGGCATGCACCACCAGGCCCAGCTAGATATAGTCTTTAAATTAGCCTTTGCTAATTTGGCTATATATGTTGCAAATATTAGTTTCCCTCTGTGGCTTACTTTTTCACTTTATCTTAATAATGTGTTTTAATTCTAATAGAAATTACTAAATGTAATCTAGTTTAGTTTTTCCCTTTTGTGGTTGTTTATTGTGTACCATTTAAGAAAATTTTCTCTACGTCAACTCAAGAATATCTGATGTTCTTTACAAGCCTTATTGGTTTTTAAACTTACTTTTATCAGTACATATTTGCAATAATAATTAATACATTAATCATGGGGCATTGGTATATGTACATATGTTATATGTAGATCATCAGTCTCCTTGGAATTGGTGAGTACAGTTGTTGAAGAAACCAAATTGCATTGTTTTTGATGTAGATATTCAACCGACCTGCAAATCAGTGTAATGGAAGACCAGTGTGTTGCACTGTAACACAGCCAGGAGTTTCTTGAAAGGTGTTACACTCCTTTTAGACCTCAAGAGAGAAACACATCATTGACTCCTGTGTTTTAAAGAAAAACAGGGGTGTTAAACAAGCTCTTAAATTGTTGGGGTGCACTTTCTTACAATGAGACTATAGCACAGGCTGTAAGATTGAGAGATTTGGCAATTGTGTGATGATTAATCCCACATGTCAGCTTGACTGGCCTAAAGGATCTTGCAATAGCTGGTAAAGCATTACTTCTTGGTATATCTGTGAGGGTGTTTCTTGAGGAGATTAGCATTTGAGTCAACAGATGAGTAAAAAAGGCCTGCCTTCATCAGTTCAGGGGAACCTTCCCTTTCTCCTTGAACCAGGACACCCATCTTCTGTGTCAGACAAAAGAGTTTCTCTTTTCCTGCACTTTGGACTTGGAGGATTACACTACTCCCCATTCCCCTCAACTGCCCTTCTACGTTTCTCAAGCCTTTGTCCACAAATTGGTGGTTACACCATCGGATGCTCTAATTCCCAGACCTTCACACTTCGACCAAATAATATCACCAGCTCTTCAAGGTCTCCATCTTGCAGATGGCAAACTGTGGGACTTCTTAGCCTCTCTAATTGAGTGAGCCAGTTTCATGATAAATGTATTGATTTTGTTCTCTGGAGAACTCTAATTATACCACTTGTCAGCCATTTAGTATATGTGCTGCCCAAGTAAGCACTTGTCAGCCATTTTAGTACTTGGCAAGTCTTTATAAGGTCCTTCCAATGAAATTCTAGTGATAGCTCCCCTTGATAAACATGTATTATCAGTCAATAGTTTGATTATTGCTCTTTTGTATAGAAAACAGTAGGTTGTGCTCAGAATAGAATGTTTCAATGCACATTGATAGTGTTTGATGGTTACATCATCTGTCCTACAAATGCTCTACCCAGGTGTGACCATGGAAGAGTAACTAGAAATAGCGTAGGCCTCCCCAAGATGTACCATGTGGGGAAAGTCTTGGTTTTCAGTTTGCAGTGGATGTGATATTCCTAAGAATTATGGGAAGGGCAACTGGCCACACTAGCTCAGTTCTGCTCAAAACCTAGCCAGATTAACTATTTTAGAATTCCATTTGAAATTTCACTACCATTTCTGATTCCAAATGATGTGAGCTATTAACATATATAGGAATCAATAAGGCTTTACCACTATCAATGGACAAGAGTAATCCAAACCTCTTTAGAAAACTTTTACAACTCTTTGCCAAAAGAGTATCAACAATTGTACTCATGCATGCTTCAAAAGTGTATACACATTTTGACAAATAAGATTAATTTTGCCAACTTGGTTGGCTTAGGATCTTCCTGGGAGTTGGTGGAGCACACTATGGGTGTGCCATGGTAAGTCATGGCAGTGTGGTCTTGGGGTCTCTATCTGGTCCCTTGTCCTTTCTTCTCTGACAGTTTCCCTGCTCTCCTTCCTAGTTACCAAGAATTGCTCCATTGCATCCTTTTAGTTGATGTTTCTGCCTTGGAGTGAGCTGAACATAAACTGAATTCACTTAAAATGTGAGCCAAATGTGTGTATTAGCAAGCATTCTCATTTAAATTGTGGATGTTGGGTATTGTATGCAGCAATGTGAAAGCTTGCTAATATACACATTAAAATGTAATCCTGTGGCCAACACTTTACTGTATAAAAACAACAATAATAATATGTATAAAGTTATCCTTTCCAGCCAGAGGAGGGTTAAGTTACTTTCCTTATCTAAGTAAGTTTTCCCAAACTGTAGTCTTAAATAGCATTTATGTCTTAAAATCCTGCAACAAATGCTGAAAATGCTAACACATTCTGCTTAATCTTTCTGGGAAGTTCTTCTGTATCTGTGTGTGCAGAACTGTGGTTTACCTGTTCAAAGTGAGCAAGAAAACCCTTGGTGCTTCCATCCAACCATCCAACCTTTTTGAGAGTACCAAAGATGGTCTCAGAGAAAAGCCACCCTGGTCAGTCTCCAAAGACTCTGAATACAGGGCTTAACCTTGGAGTCAGAGAACAGCTGAAAGAGATGCTGAAGGATATCCATTGATTATCAATGAGAATAAATGTTCCTGAGAACAGAAAATAGCTTACAGTAACAAGAGTCACAATATTTTATGATAGCTATAGTAAAAGATAACATAAGCACTATAAGAAATTTTAGTTTCTTCATTGCTCCTTAATCCATTTGGGGTATTGTAAGAAAACACCATTAACTGGGTGGCTTATAAGGAACAGAAATCCAAGAAGTCCAAGTCCTAGTTGACTAGGAAGTCCAAGATCAAGGTGTCACTAGATTGAGTTTCTGGTGAAGTTTCTTGCAGGCTTACAAATGACCACCATTTTGCTGTGTCCTCACATGGCAAAAGGCGTAAAGGGCAATAACCCCATTCATGAAGGCTCCATCCTCATAACTTAATCAGCTACTAAAGACAAACTGCCTAATATCTGGCATTGGGGATTAGGATTTGAACGTAAGAATTTGGGGAGACACAGATTCATCTATAGAAATCAGCAAAAAGAATATTAGAATCTTTTTTTTATGATTTTCTACAGTCATAAAGAACTCAAAAAAGCATAGTTAGAACTGATACAAATACTAACAGGATTTTGAAAAGTAAGAGTACAGATTCAAGGAAGGCAATAAGTTTGTTAATACCAGTGGAAAATACAGAAGAATTTTTATTACCTCATATTGAGAGCAGAGAGCATAGCCAAATAAGTGGTTTTTTTAAGTTTTTAATTCTTATTTTATTAGTACACATTTGCAATAGACCTGTGGTTTTTTAAATCATTAACTTTAATATGCCTCAATATGCATGCATATACTTCATTTCAAACACCCTGTGTTCAACAATATCTCTTAGTCCCACCTACCATTCCCAGCTCAGCATCAGTGAGAGTTCCATGCTCGTTCCTGTTGGTACCCCTCTCCTCAGGTAGCACTGCCTCCTGTCTCAAGGCTTCTTTAAAGAACACAGAGGCACAGCACGCCAGAAGAACCCACTTTAATTCATACATGTGTGCCTTCCCCAGGAGTGTGGGGAAATCAAGCTTCCATTGGGCAACCCTGAATCAATGGCCAGCAGGAGTCAAAGGGAGACTGTTCTGAGACTTGCTTCAAAACACCACAGCAGTGCCCAGTGGCAGTGGTCCACTCCATGATGCATCTTTGTGTTGGCTTCCCTTCTTCCCTGTTCCAACCCCTTGTGCTTAGGGTCACTCCCCAAACAAGTTGCCTGAATGAAAATTCCTGTCTGGGGGTAAACAAACACTTGCATGTAATAATAAGAAGTGTATTAGGGTTCTCTACAGGAACAGAATTGACAGAAAATATGTATGTAATTATGCAAGAGGATTTATTAGGTTACAGGATTAGGGACTGGAGAGTCCACACAGCTGTTCTGTACACTGAAGAGCCTGGGGATACAGTAGCTGCTTACCAAGAACTTGGAAAATGCCAAACAAGAGAGTCAAGGATGCAGCACCAGTCTGAGCCTGAAAGCCTGGAAGCTCACTGGAAAGTCCCTGGTATGAGTTTATGTTTAAAGGCTGAAAAAACTAGAGTGTGATGGTCAACACAACAGCAAAAGATGCATCCACTCAAGCAGAATGGAGCTTTTAATAAAGTGTGCCAATTTCCTCCTTTTTGCTCTTTTATTCCATCTAGGCTGCAAGCCTATTGGTTGATGCTACCCATTATCAGGGTGAATCTTCCCTTCCCCACCATCAGTTTGCTGTCCTATGTCAGTCATCTCTGGAAACACACCACAAGCATATCTAGAAGTGTGCTTTACTAATCCAGACATTTCCTAATTTGGGGAAACTGACATATGATTAACAGTCACACTAAGAAATGAACCTAAATGACAATATCTAGTTTTGAAAAACAGTGGATATTATCAAGCATATTGCAAAGCAACATTAATGATGCATTGATTAATTTTGCCCTCTTAATTTGAATGTTTCAAACACCAAATGTGTTTATACATAGAAAACAATATGTAAATTTGAAGCCTGTCTAGGGATTTTGTAGTTACCATATACTTTATTTTCTCTGCATTTTAATTTCTTTAAGTCTCTGGAAAAATAGTAGTAACTTATTAACTTACAAAGTCATCATTTATGATTCAGAATCATTGCCTTATTTTAGCATATACTAAGTTAATGTTAAACATCAGTCATTGTTGATTATGAGTTTATTAGAAAATAAGTAGAATATCTTCAGGAGAACATAATTTGCAATATTGTGTAAGCTCTATCAGTACAAGAACCAATTTATAAAATACCACTTTTTAAAAAGAATTGAACCAGTTGAATACTCACATTTAAGTTTAAATACTCTTAAATATTAATGCAAGCAGTAATCAGGAAATTTGAAAATTGTATTTCATTTAGCTTTTTCAAAGATTAAAAAAATCAAATTCAAAGTCTTTGGGGGACTAAGACATTACATATTTATTTTTCATTGTAGTGAAATTAGGGAAAGAAGATTAATAGTCATCTCTTAATTAAAATTCATATTACAATTTATTTATTTATACCCCCTTACTCTTACTTACAAGGTGCAGTTTATTTTATCAAAGGGTTTGACTTAATTAAGAATATTAAGGGTACATATGCTAGCATTTAATTTCATTGTATTTATTTTTCTAATTCGTATCTGTTTATTTGAGAGTTCTGCCTGTTAAGCTCCTAATTGATAAAGGCATATTGTTGCAAAATACCCAGGGGACGATTAAGGCGGAACTCCATCTAATAAAGGCTATGAATCGGCAAGATTTGGTGGTTTTTACTTCCTTATTTTCCCTTTCCACTCTAAATTCCAAAATCACAGCAAACTCCAAAACAACAGCTAGTTTCAAAGCAAATAAGGTCCACCCAGCCCCAAACTGTCAGGGCTTCTGTCACACATCTTTGAAATAAATTCTGAGCTTGCTGCTCTGGTAAGCGGCTATGGCCTCCCAAGCTGAGACCGCTCCACGGCAAGAACCACCAGCGTTTCCTGAGATCCCCACCATGTTGGAACTTGGGGCGCTGGAAAAACAAGCAGCCAGCTCGCTGCTTTGGTGAGCCTACCTGCGCAATCAAACATCCATCCCATCCCATTCCATCCCCCCCTCCCCCACCCCCCTCACCCCCTCTCCCCAGTTAGCAAGTGAGAGCCAGAGATCTGAGCCTCTCTTGCGAGTTTGATTATATGCAATATGGCAAATAAGGCAGATTTCCTTCTACCATCTATCTCATTGAAGGCAAATATTTTTATCACTGTTTTGCTCTATTCTGATTAATGGTTTTGCTCTATTCAATATTCTGTGGCGAGTTTGATTATATGCAATATGGCAAATAAGGCAGATTTCCTTCTACCATCTATCTCATTGAAGGCAAATATTTTTATCACTGTTTTGCTCTATTCTGATTAATGGTTTTGCTCTATTCAATATTCTGTTTTTATAAGTTTGGTATTTCCTTCCATTTTGCTGTACCTGATTGAAGGAACAATTGTGAAGAAAACAACATATACTATTGTACCTATTGCTGTTATCCTGGTAACCTGCTGTGAAGTTCTGTACCAACTTCACTACACTGTCTCAATTAGCTTTGTCCCATCTTGTTCTGCTGTATTTTACTACATTCAAAATAAAATAAATAAATAAATAAATAAAATAAATTTTAAAAAATAAAATAATAATAAATAAAAAAGTAAATAACAACAACAAAACAGATCAGTAAGGTACTGAGCAAGCTGAAACATGATATAACTAAACAGATAATGGACTTAAAAAGCAAAAGGAGGAAAAGAAAGTGCTCTAAGGGATATAACTGCATGTATATTTAAGTGTGTAGGATTGATAACCATTTTACTAAGTTTTTGCTGGATCTTTGAACAGAACTGTCTGCAGCCTCACTGTTTGGATATCCACTTTGTATGCTCTAATTTTGTAACTTGAACAACTATATCTAAGAAGACAATATGTAATGTATCAACTAGTGATTTCTTACTGTTTTTTTTTTGAAATTCTGTATTGTTTCTACCCTTTTTTCTGTTTTTTTTTCTTCTGTCTCTTTAAATAAAATTTTAAAAAGAAAAAAGAAAAAAAAATTCCTCAACTGGGAAGATCACAGGAAATACACATTCATACCCAGAACACACTCTTCCTCCTGAAGGCAGGTTTCTCAGGGGCACAAGCAGATTTAGGATTCTGTAGGATCGTTGGTCAAACAAAACCAACATCCAGAGGATTACAGCACCCAAGGGTGTGAGTAAGAATTGCTTAAGCAGAAGCAGTAGTTGGTCCCAGGAAGTCCACACCACAGAGCCAGGACATGAAAGTCTTTGGCCTGTGCCACAGGGAAGCTGAGCTAATTAAAACACCAGATACTGACTCAGCAGAAGCCAACAGTTCTCACAAAGAATTAAAACAGCTAAATTGTTCCAGATGTTTCCTTAGAAAATGAGAAACATTCTGATGTTCTATGGTTGAAGTGATTGTGTGCAGGAGAGGGGAGCAGGGCTTCCACTGACTGAGCAGTTCTGTACATGGGTTAGAAAACACTTAAGTGTTCTTGAGAAGCAGAAGCATGAACCACTAGACATTTTCTAGAGGTGTAGACACACCTAAGTGCTCCTCCTGAACGCCCAGCAGCTGAGTTTGCTAGTTGGCATTTTATAGTCTGCAGAAGGTGTGTGGGGACACCAAAGGTTTCAGTGTGCATTTAATACTGGCATCTGGACAGGGTGCTTTCACAGGCCAGTATCCCATTCCCCTTAACTTGTGACAGAAAAAGTGGGTCATTACAATAACATAAGGGGAAAAGACACTTGAAGAGACAAAAATTAGGAAGTTGAAGAACAGTGTCAATGTTATATGCACACATTGTCATTTACCCATGGATTATACAGACAATCAAACAGAAGCCAAATTACCTTAGCAAAAAGGAACTCTGGAGAAGAAATGAGGGAAATGGGGAGTTTCCAGCAGACTTTATTGAAGACTGTGCTGAACCTCTCCCTGTGCAGTAGTTTTATAAGCTGGGTTAGGGTACTATGTGCCAGAGCAGCAAAAGGAAGTCCTACAATCCACAGATTGGGAGAAAACACCTGAGCCAAAACCATAAGTCACTGGGCAGCATGACTCAAAGGCTTGCTTGTATTTATTTTACAGCACAAGGTAGACCCTCTATATATGCAAGTTTCACTTTCTTAGACTCAACTAACAGCAGAGTGATAATATCTAGAAATAGGGATAAGTATGCATACACACACATCCACAAAAGACTATTCAGAAAAAAAATTGTGTCTAACAGAACATGAAAAGATTTTGGTTTTTCGCATTACTTTCTAAAAATATAGTATACAACTATTTCCCCGGCATTTATACTGTTTTAAGTATTTTTTTCATTTAAAAAAATTTATTTAAAGAGAAAAAAAAGCAAAACAGAAAAAAAGGGTAGCAACAATACAGAATTCTAAAAGAAAAAAAAAACAAAAAAGAGAAAAAACACTAAGAAAACACTAATTGATAAATTACATATTGTCATCTTGGATATAGTTGTTCAAGTTACAAAATTAAAGGATACATAGTAGACATTCAAACAGTGAGACTGCAAATAGTTCTGCTCAACAATCCAATAAAGATTGTTTTAAGTATTATAAGTGTTATGGCTTAAGTCTGGATGTCTCCCCAAAGCCTCATGCGGTCATGGAGGTGAGCTTCTAGAGGTTTTTTTTTTTAATTTTTATTTTAAAGAAGGTAAAATTAAACATAACAAAACAGAACAAAACAGATCAGAAGAAAATAATGTAAGAGACACAAATTTCAAAGCAAGACAACCAGAGATCTTCACTGTCTATCAAATTGTTTTCTTCTAAATAGTTGTCCATATCTTCACACACAATGAATTTATGCAAAACAAAATAGTATTACACTGATCAGAACAGGATGATAAAGGCATTTTAGGTCTTCAAAACCAGACAATAGGGAAGTCAACAATGGCTGTCATAATCTCTCTCATTCTCTTCAAAATAGCTGTCTATACTTTCATGTATGTTGAAATTAAACAAAACAAAACAGACTAAAATCACTCTGAACAAAGAATAATAGTATTGCTGGTTTCACATCATGATGCTATGGAATCAGCACTGGGTACCTTAGTGTCTCTTTTTCTTCAAAGTAACTATTCATTTCATCATGCATTATATAATCAATTCTCATAAACTGTTTAGGAGAAGTTCTACGCATGTATGAGTCTCTACATGTATACCTATCCTTTCTGTATTAGAGAGAAAAACAAAACAAAACAAAAAAAATTCCTAGAAAAACATGAAACAAAAAAGACAAATATATAACAATAGCAAAAAGCCCAAAACACTGGCAATATAGGCTTTCAAAGCAAGGTGGTATGAGCATAACTAGGGTTGTTATTCTACATAATGATCTTCAAGAGTTCCTCAGATCAATATGCAATAATATGCACAATTATTCCAATCCTATGATTGTTAACTATTTTGTTCCAAGAACTTACAGAATTTGTAGTACAATGATCTTAACTATCCTGTGTGTTTATATAATTTTAAACATTTTTTCTTTTCCCTTCCTTTTTCTTTTTCCTCATTTTCCCTGAGATATTATTTTTTCCCTTTAAGAAGATTCTTATCTTTTCACTGTATTTATTGAGGTTTTTGTATCTTATATACTCTTACCATTTCTTACACTAGAGGGGCTATATGGTATTTACACATGTGAGTTTGATTTATTTCACTTATGAGTATGGTCTTGAGTTGCATCCATTTACTTATAAATATCTCAATGTGATCATTCTTTATAGCTGAGTAGTATGCCATTGTATCAAAATTACATCATCTTTTTTATCTGTTCCTCAGTTGATGGGCATTTAGGTTGTTTCCAAGATCTGGCTATTACAAATTGTGCTGCTATAAATGTGGGTGCACATTTATCACTGTGATATGATGTTTTCAGTTCTTCTGGGAATATGCCCAGAAGTGGAATAGCTGGATAAAATGGGATTCCAATCCCAGCTTTTTGAAGAATCTCCAGACTGACCTCCATGCTTCTAGAGTTTTTGAATGACTCATGGTCCAGTGCTGGTGTGAGTGCTCCATCCAAATGGGTGTGGCCTACATACAATGTAAGGGACCGAAAGAGTCTTATCTGTGCTTCTCCCTTTTTGCTCTTGTTGCTTTTGTTATCTGCTGCCATCGTGAACTGTGGCCCCTCTGCCATGCCACCTTACCTTGGAGCCAGCTGAGTATGGACTGAAACCTCCACAAACTGTGAGCTAAATAAACCTTTCCTTCCATAATTTTGGGTGTCAGGCTTTTTGTCCCAGCCACAAGAGAAAAGCAACCAAGACAATAACTAATCTAAAAATGATTTCAAGTATACAACAGGATGTGCATGTGTATGGTTAGGAGAGGTCACTGGATTGTGAAGGCACTAACCTCATCAGTGAGTGACTCCATTAATGAGTTTATAGTTGAATGGGCTATTAGAGGTAGGGCTGAGCTGGAGGAAGTGGGTCAGGGGAGTATGGCTATTATACTTATGTCTAGATATCCCCCAAAGCCTCATATGGTCATAGAGTTTTTTGGGAGGTGGCTGAGTCTAGAGTGTGTGATTGATTCATAGTGCAATGCTGGGAGTAAGGGTTCTGGGATTAAGGATGAGTGATTGCTGGATCAGTCCACTGATTGGATTGCACTAATCCCAGTAGACTGAGTACAATCTAAGAGACAGAAAGAGTTTTGTAACTTGCTTTCTTGTTGCTTTTGCTGTCTTCTGCTACTATGAAGTGTTATCCCTGTGCCATGTGCCACCCTGCCTTGGAGTCAACTGATTATGGACTGAAACCTCAGCAAACTGTGAGCTAAATAAACTATTTCCCCTTTAATTTTGGGTGTCAGTTATTTTGTCTCAGCAACAAGAAAAGTAACTAAGACATTGGCCTTGGGGAATATATTTGTTTCTGGCCATTCCTCTCTGGCTCATTCAAACCCATTTGGATTCCAAGACTCTGTGAATTAAGCAGCTTATCTTTCTGTCATGATGTCTCTGCCTTGGAGCTAGCCAACCATGAACTGACACTGAAAGCCCAATAAAACATTTCTTTCTTTAACTGTTGTATCTGGTATTTAGTCTCAGCAACAGGCAAGTCAATGAATACAATTTGTTTTATGCAAATACTACTGCATTTCATGTAGAGGACTTGAACATCTTTGGCTTTTAGTATTAGAAGATGGGTCTTAGAACCAATCCCTTGCAGATACTGAGGGACAACTGTAACAGAATTCTCCATCCTTTATCAGAACTCTTAGTATTAAAGAGTTTCTTTGTCTTTGTGCCTACCAATTTTTGATCTGATGTGAATTTTCATATTATTAGATTTGACCTGCATATTCATTTTGTAACTCAGCAGAAACCTCTAAGCCATTAAATCAGTTAGGTTTTTCTCTTTTTCTATCCAAAACTGTTTTGAAGAAAAGGCTTAGATTTGAAATCAACAATAGGGTTTAAATTTCTATTAGTAATCTAGTTTGTTTTTCAAAGTTACTTACACATACAGTATTTTGTTGTGTTCTTACATGAATGTGAAATTTACCTGTTACCCAAAGGTTTTAATACTCAATTGAATAGCTCCATTTTTTTGCACTTGGAAGTTATTTTTTCTAAGTAAAAACTGTTAAGAGATTCACTATTTTGAAAACTAATTTCTTTAATCTTTTAAATGTATTAACATAAATTACAGAGTACAATTTACAGCTCAAGTCCTTTTGTAAACATTGTATTCTGTGTGATTTGGAAGGTTTTCTTTTATTGTTTTCTCAGTCTGGAGGGCTTTTCGTAAAGTACTGGCACATTGAAAGTATTGGAGGGGTGGCTTGTTTTCTTAATTTTCTCCCTAAGGAGATATTGAGTCTCTTTAGCTTAGATTTATATAAGCTCTCAGTGGTCTCTTGAAATAAGAAATCCACAGAGGTTAAGAGACATCGTAGCTATATTTTCTACAAACCTAATTAATCCCAAAGAATCTTTGATACCAAGTCTCATTTCTTTATAATTTACAGAATATTCATATCGACCTTTCCCAAAGAAGCAAACTGAAATATCTACTGGGATTCCAGAATCTTCTTGGATTCTCCACCATTAATCCCTTGGTTCAAACCAATTCAATCCTAATGCAGCTGGGCTTTTATGGGGGGAAGGGAGAATCTCTCACTTAAACAACAGAAGAAATCATTACATTATCAGATTAGCTGAAGATTAAACAGCAGCATTTTTTCCTAGACAACAAAAAAGAAATCTTGCTTACATTTAGAAAAGCTGTCACCTCAAGCTTCCCTGAATTGATGTATTCATATTTATCCTCCTGGGGGCACAAAGAACACACTTCACCTGTCCAAATTTTTGCCTCTTGGAGCTTCTAGAGAAAATTCACTTAACTGAGCTATAATTGGAACAGAAAGAAAAAAACTCCAAAAATTAATTAATTAACTGTAATTTTTAAAACTTCCAGTTTCTAATCAGGTAAAACTCTAACTCAGAAACTAGAAACATTCATTCAAGAAAAGGAAGTACAAAGCTCTTCTATCTGCTCTGGCTGCTGGTGGGCTCACAGATGAGTCTCGCCTGCCTGGTGTGGACTCAGACCAAAAACACCTGGCAAAAACCTCAAGACATCCATTCACAACAACGGGAACCAGCAACTGAAGTTTTCACTTCCCTGTTCCATGCAGATGAGCTTAGCCAGCTGCTCCTTGATGCCTTCATTTTGAGCTGATTAGGAACATCTCAGAGACAGGCAGACGCTGTGTTGAGACCTAAGTGGACTGTCATTGGCTGGGTTCCTTTTCAAAAAACAGCCTGATGCAAAGACCTAGGTACTTATTTGGGAGAGGATTTCAGGGTGCAAGAGTGAGAAACCTGTCAGACGTGGTGGCACATGTCTATAATTCCAGCACTCAAGAGGTTGCTGTGAGTTCGAAGCCAGCCTGGGCAAGTTCAAGGCCAGTCTGAACTGCATATTGAGACCCTGTCACAAAGCACACAAACAAACAAACAAACAAAGTGAGGAACCAGTAGGAGGAACTGAATGGTTCCTAAGACATGAGATTTTCAGTGGTTTAATTGGAGAAGTCCAAGCCAACCTGGGATGAGTTGGCCACTTCAAGATCTGGGTTAAAGTTCCCAGAGGAGGAGGGGAACTAGTGTGAGCCTGGACCCATGAGTTAATTTGGTCTTGCAGGACCTTCTGAGTTGAGAGTGCACCTAGACTGGTTCACTAGACCGGGGCTCCCATCCCAGTTAGTCATGGGTTGCCTCTTGGTGTGTTCATTCTCCGCACATTCAGAGCTCATGTGCACAAGCACCTTGAGCCCCCATAAGCATTCCCCATTGAGGCTTCAGAGGATCCCTACAGCTAAAGAACAGCACCATGGGCTACACCACACAAGCCTGGTTTCTGTAACAATGGCTGGAATCAAAATTGGACTGACAGGGTGTGAGGTGGGGCTGAAAAGTATCCAAATATAAAGGTTAATTTTACCTGATGTTGGTTGGTTCATCTTTGAGGTTGTCACCATCAACCTCTGCTCTTAGCTTCCAAGCAGCTTATTAATCTCAGTGAGGTAAGAAATCCTACATAGTAGTTTTATCTCACCTTGTACATGTGGAACAAGGTGCCATGCCCATGATCCCTTCCTGGTTAAATGAGAAAATTCACAGGCATTTGTTCCTCTTCTCAAAAATGAGGTGTCAATTTAAATGTCATCACCACTATACATCATTATTAGGACAACCAATCATAATTGCAAACTGTTTACAAATTAAAAAGTCTTAATATCATAAGGCATACTAGCAATCTGGTTATGTCTTGCAAAATTTCTTTTTGGAAATCATATTTGCAAGAATGACTTATATGTATCCTTTATTTCCTTAGTCTTTTAAACATTTTACTATGGAAATTTTTAGAAATAAACAAAATAAAGAGAACAGTATAATGACACATGTTTTTAAATTTTTGTTATGGAAAAAATTTTACTGTGGAAAGTTTCAGAAATAAACTAGACAATAACATAATGAATCCTTCTTGTACTATTGACTTTTGACCTTGCTTTTTCTACCTCTCTCAGTATAGAAGGCATACGGCAGCAAGTAGCAGAAAGTCTATTTGGATGGTCTTAAACAAACAAAAGCACTATAATGTCTAGAGAAATGCAGTCCAGGACAGGGGTAGATTGAACAATGCCTTCTAAAATTCAGTTCCTTCTATTATTTTTGTTCTTCCATCTTTAGAGTGTAATTGCAAGATGGCTATTAAGCTTCCAGAAATCACATCCTTATTCCAGGAAGGAAAAAGCAAAAGGACAAGAGAAACCAAATGACAAAAGGTTTCTTTTGAAAATCTTTCCCTGGAGTTCCAGACAACAACGCTTACCTGTATCTCCTTGGCTAGGACAGAGTCAACTGGTCTTTATCTTTTGCAGATGTAGCTGCACTGAATTAAATCAGGGTCCTCTTAGAAAAAAGAGGCATCTACCCCTTTACTTCTACTTTTCTCTCAAATATGCTCCCATATCTTGACCACTCAGGTTTTTCCTTTATTTAACAAACATTTATTTAACATTTACTTCCTGCCAGTCCCAAGCCTAGGTCCTGGGTTTCTAAAGAGAAATAAGCAGTTTTTGCTCTTGAAGAGATCCTAGTCTAACCTATAGCCAGAAGCCAAAACATAATGTTTAGACTTGATAAACCCACAGTGACACAAACATGTTATTTAAAGATGTAGACATAACCCCTGAAGACATAAAAGCAGAATTGTTCAAAGAGGTTGGTTGCCCATGGAGACCAAACTGGGGGCAGGGAGGAGTGTAACATGCAATGGTATCCACAATTCCCAGTTCTACACCTCCCTGCCTCCAGTTTGGTCTCCAGGGGCAACCAACCTCTTTGCCACTTTTGGATATGTTTTCATGATATATTCTAAGAATTTCTATGTTAAAGATTGGTGATGCAAATTGAAGGGCTTAAATAGAAAGATATGTGCAAATCACCAAACACATTGCAGGTACTCAATACATATTAGTGAGAAACAAAAAAATCATCTAGCATTTTTACCAGATTCCAGTCTTGTCCCAAGTACTGCCACAAAGAAGTACAGCTCTCCACAACATTCTGCCAGGTCTTTTGTGAAGACAAACAGTATTGTCTTGAGCAGCTTGTGCCAATGTCAATGCAGATTTTTAGCAGTGTATAATTGGGACAGATTCCTAGAAATGGGTAAATGTGTAAGTAATCTTGCTAGACATTGCCGAGCTCCCCTCTCATAAGGATTATACCACTTCTCCAGCAATGTGTGAGCATAATTGTTCTCACAGCCTCACCTAGAGAGATTACTATCCATCCATAGTGTCTACTCATTTAATTGCAAAGAAGCAGGCTTTCAGCACAGTTTGAATTTTCACCTTTCTTGTGGATGCTTGTAATTTCCCTTAACCACTGCCTGTTCTGAATTTTTTTCATGCTTAGCCAGCACTTCGGCTGGTCTACCTGCTCCTTCTGTGATCCTGAAGGGTTGAATCCCTTAGTTGTCTCACTCATGTCAAGCAATGCATACCCCAGTTGCCCATTCATGTCATTACCAAGCACAGAAGCATGGGAATGATCTTAGGGAGTCCCCTAAGCCATACACCTTCTCCTTACTGCTCTATGTGTCAGCAAACTCCTTATGAAAGGAGGTTACCAGCAGAGTAAATCCATGTTTGCCTCTGAACCACTGAATCCAAAGCATCCAGGAAGCAGGTGTATCCTGAGACCAAGTGGAATCATCCTGTGCCCCCTGATAGAAGAGCTCCCCTCTCTCCCTGAGGATCAGGACCTCTTATCCATCTGTGCTTACAGTTGTAGGGACACAAAACTGACCTTCTGCAGGTGGGTCACTGGACCCGATAAAAGGAGCCACACCTCCTCTGACCTTTCGGTTCTTGGACCTCTGTGTTCCCAGTGATGGAGTCAGAGTCTCCATAGTAGCCTGGCTCAGTACATCCTCAGGATGGTGGGACAGCACCTTGACCCCTGCTAGGCGCCATCTCCAAGCTAATGTCTGCTCTACACTTTTCAGGCCAGGTAATCCCAGGTGACATTTTATAGCAAAACTAGTGGATCCTATGAGAAGGAGCCCATTGTCACCGCAAAATAAGGGGTTTAGCCTGAGGCCATTGGAGGCCATTTGCGGCCAAAGTCTGACCCAGGAACCAGAAACACTATCAGCTCTACATAGGTGCTAGCAGAGGCACCAAACGAAAGGAAGGAAAACCCATATCCAGAGCTAGTTTAAGCTCCTATGAGCAGGAGCTTTTCCTTCAAGGTTGGAAAGGTCTGATGGGGTCAACTTGTTTGTTCTTCTTTAGGGATGGAGCTACCCTGGGGATAGTTCTGTGGACACATTAGATAATCAGCAATGGCAGCAGCAAGATGGACCCTGTCACGTGGGAGCTGTGCTGTCAGGCCAAGGCAGAGCTTCCATCTCTGCCACTGGGACATATCTATTCATGGGCTTATTGCTCAAGATCTGGAGAGGTTGAGGACAGAGCTGGATAACACCCTCAGAGAAGTCATTTTGTCCAGCGGGCTGTTGCAGTGATTCTTCTGAGGTGGATGCTTCCCAGTGAACAACGATGTGAGAGATAGACATCTTCACACTCACTGTCCATTGTTTACATCCAACTGCACTGCTATTTGCCCAGGAGAAGGATTTCTCTTCTACATTGTCTGGCCCCTCTACTATGGAAGCAGTTTATTTTCAGCTCATGATAACCTACAAATGAGCCTACCCATATATGAACCAGACCTAGATGTTTTCTTCCTCCATCATCTGGTCATAGCGAAGTCCCGTGAGGACACAGAATGAGCTCCAGTACAGACATCAGTGGCACAGATTACGTGACAGAGCTCTGAGCCACTTGCTTGTGTGACTTAATTATGCTGATGTCCTAGATGTACCATTTCCATCTCGTGATGAATTGCTGCTACTGTGCCTTCCCGACCTTCTCATGAAATGATGGCTCTACTAATACCCAGCTCATGATAGGCAGCTCCTACCTCATAATTACTTGGCATCCATCCACGGTCAGTTTCTTCAAGGGCCCACTGAAACTCCTCTTCAAATACATAGTTCTATGATGTAGCAGGCGTGGTTTGTGCCACACATCTCTGACTGCACTTGCCAGAGATTCCTCCCAGCATCCAGATCTCCATGAGATACCTCTAACACTGTAGCTTGCCCTGAAATCTGTCGCTATTGGAGAGTCTTCTCTTCCTCTGGGTCTCATTTGGAATTGTTAAGACTTCTAGCTGCTTGGTAAATGCACTGGGATGGTATTCTCAACATGGCATATACTGCCTCCAAAATCCAACTCAGCCATCTCATATGCATATCTTGCTGGATGATAATGTACAGCAATATGTTCTTAACCTTAGAAGGAATGTCCCAGGATATCTCAGACCTAGATCCCCTAAAACCTTCACCTGGGTAGCAAGCTCCTGAATCTTTGTAATGTTTACCTTCCATCCTCAGGCGTGTATGTGTCTTATTAGAACATTCAAAGTAATTTTCATTTTCCTGTTCATCAGGTCCAATTACTATGATATCATCAATACATTAGACCAGAGTGATGTGTGGAGAGTCAGAATGGAAAACTGTATTGTGAGAGAGAACAGCAGCATTATCTTGTTCTTGGGTCCAACCATAAATGTTAGTATTCTTCTTATGTATATGTGAACCTTTTGGGGATTTTCTTACTAACAGGGATTGAAAAGAGCACAATGACAAGAATTGAAGCCAAGTGCCAGCGGCTATGCTTGCTGATCTGTTCCAATAGAGAGACTTCATCCCTCACGAGAGCTGCACTTTAGGCTGCCCCTTGTGGTTGCATCATCCAGCTTAATCCAAACGGTTTTTACAGACGTGAATTAAAATGGGGGATGTGAGGAGGACTGCCATCAATATAACCTTTATGTTTTTAAGGGTATCATTAATTCTTGAATACCAAAACTTTCCAATATACAGATTCAGAAAGTAAATAGATTGTTTCAGTTGTAAGATATTGTTTTGGGGGGCTGGGGATTTAGCTCAGCGGCGTAAGTGCCTGCCTTGCAACCATGTGGTCTTGAGTTCAATCCCTGGTACTGATTAAAAAAAAAAAAAAGATATTGTTTTGGGCCTGATAGCAAAAGCAGCATGATATGCAAGTTGGACATACAGAGAGAGAGAGAGAAGCAGGAAGTATAGATTTAGGAGTCATAGATGGTTCCTGGATCAACGGAGTAGATAAGACTTCTATGGAAAATCATTTAGAGTGATAGCATCTTGAAGCCCCAAAAGTCACCATTACTCAACTGTGCTCCATGATGTGTATCTCAGAAAGTGCTACCATCTACCCCAGGACCCTAGCTGGAGCCTAAGCCTTTCCCAACACACACCATGTCTATAATGGCCTCACTCCACCAGTCCCAATGCTCTTTTGGACTTCCTATGCTCCAGCAGAATGAAACTTTCTGATGGTGCCAAAATGTGCTATGCTCTCTTCCCATCCCCACACCATTGCTCTGCATCTCCTTCTGTCTCAAGTACCCTTCCCAGCTCCTTCCACATACATTTAATTGCCATTTCAATCTTATATGTCACTCCTTCTAGGTAGCCTTCCCTGACCACCCCCACCAGGAGAAATTAGCTCTTCCCCCTTCCACACTCTTGTAGCACAGTGCTATAAGTGCACTGCACTGAGACGTCTGCCCTACCTCTGCTGGCCCTTCCCTCCTCCCCATCAGACTGTGCGGTCCTGAAGGACATGGGCTGTGTGCCAATAGCCATCTGAGTTTGTGTAGTCAAGAACTTACTTAATCTCTTGGCAAACAAATAAATCTAACCTTCATTCTGTTTGACACAGGTTTCAGAATGGCCAGAGTTAATCATAATTTTGATTATTTTTTTGTACCTTCCTTGTATTGAGTGCATAGTAATCACTGCTGGTGACTCATACAAAACCCAGTCTCTCACCCTTATGTCCCCTTTCCTTTGTCCTCTTAACTATAGATGGTGGAAAACTTAAATGGTTGATTTCCTGGGCTTTCATGTGTTTAGATGTGGCCTTATGCCAAAATATGGCCAGTAAGATGAAGGGTTTTGCTAGAGGCTTCTGGGAAACCGTTTACTTTTCTGATCCAAAGGACTCTTGGCCTTCCCTTTTCTCTCACTTTTCTGCCAGGAAGTCAGATGCAAAGCTCAAAGCTTCTTCAGCCATCTTGTATCATGAGCTACAAGCCAGCCCTCAGAGGGTGGCAGAACAGAAAGCCACAGCTAATCTGAGCCTTGGATGGTGCCTGAGAAGCACTGCCCAGCCTTGGCTGCCAGCCTGCAGACCTCTGCTTGCTTGAGGTAACTAAGGGTCCAGATTGTTTAAGCCACTGCTTGGCAGGTGTTCAGTGTGGGGCACAAAACACCCCTAACTGAAACTGAACACACAGGACAGCAGGGACTAACTGCCAGAAGGCTGTTCCAGTTGGAGGTCACATGGAAGTGGTATTAATGTAAATCTGCCAATCTGGGGGTTGGTTAGTTCATTTCCACTCAGCTCCTAGTGCTGATTTGGAAGCAAGAGAAGCAGCCTCTCTTCGGGTGCTCACAGCCAGGTGGAGGCAGTCTGATGAAATAACACACTGAGCAGCAGGTAGTTAAGTGCAGGCTTGGTACAGCTCAGAGGGGCTCCGCAAAGCCCAAATGCCTCACATAGGAAAGATTTCCTGAAGGATGGAGGGCTTGAACATACTTCAGAAGATAAGTAGGACTTGTTGACTTATCACTGGCCTTGAGAGGTAAGTGGGCTAAAGGAGGTAAACTTCTTGGCAAGCTCCTAGCATGCTCCAGAGGCTTACTGAGTACTAGTGCCTTTCTGATCCTGTATGGAAGGTGGCTTAGAAAAATATTCTCTGTCAAATTCATTTGTTCAACAACAACAAAAATTTATTTATTTTTATTTACTTATTTATTTGCTGGTGTTGGAGATTGAATCCAAGGCCTTCAGATTTAATTACATTCCCCAGCCATTTTGAAAAATCTTACTTTGAGACAGGGTCCTGCTAAAATTGCTAAATTGTCCAAGCTCAAACTTGTGATCCTCTTGCCTCCGCCTTCCAGGGTACTAGGATTGCAGACCTGCACCAACATTCCTACCTTCAACAAATATTTATTAGGCCCTTACTGTGGATGAGGAGCTGCTTTAGGTGCTAAGGAAACACCTATGGACAGAACATATTCGTGACCTGACTTCAGTGAGTTCCCTTTTTAGTGAGGGAGCCAGATGGCAGGTGGAAAAATAGCTCCTGAAAACTGGAGTGGGCAGGATGAACAAACTCAGGCCTGAGTAGCTTTGCTTCTTTTTGGGCTCTGGCTTCCAGATCTGTTTACATATCTGGGCTCCTGTTGCCCAGGCAACTCATTAGGCAGCCCTGCTCCTGGATACCTCAGAAACAGTGACCTGGAGAGGATACTAGCCGTGGATGCAACCATGGCCCCCTTACCACAGGCCACCACAGGCCCCGTTCCGCTGCCTGCAAGTCTCTGCCATTCTCGCTGCCTGCACGGGCCAATCATTTGGAACCATAGCCATGTCTCCCCTTCCTCCCTGCACATGGTGTGAGGACCTAGTCACACTCAATACAGGCCTCAAGCTTCTCCATGTGTAGTACCGTCTCCCACACTTTACCCACAGCGTTCAGCAGGACTCCGAAAGGGCTCTTTCCCTCAACTCTCAACCCTGTTCATCCAGAGGTGAGCTGATCCCATAGTTCACTGTGCCAAAATGAGGCACCTATCAGATGGAGTGGGCCCTGTCAGTATCACATGGGACAACAGACAAACCAAAACAGTGGTCTCCGTGTCGGGACTCACCTCCTGACCACCTCTGTGACTGTTGCTTCAGTTTCAGTTTCAGTTTCAGTTTCCAAACTTTGTTCCATGCAACATCTGGGAGGATTTAAACAGGGGACTTTGGGAAAACAAAAACAAACCAAAAATCCCAAATTGAAATGATTCAAAGAAATTCTGAGTTACCTCAATATAAACAGATGTCTTTCCTGTAGGACCTCCCAAGATACCTATGTTTTGGAAAAAAAGAAAGCATGTCAGGTCTTCCAAACCCATTTGACCATGGATTCCTTTGTGCAGAGAACATCTCAGGGAAGTAACACAATTTAAGAAATACTAGACTAATGGAATTGTCCCAGAGTTTATATTTTTCTCTGTCCTGGTGTTTAGCAGTAAGATATGAATACAGGATGGAAATGGGTTCATACTCAGGTCTGCTACTTTCTAGCTGGGTGTCATTTTTCATAAGGGTGATTTTGGCTATAAGGAACAAATATCAGTAAGTATTATGCTTTATTATTTTAATAACAAGACCCTGAGTTTTGCATTTCCAATACAGAATTCTCCTCAAGGACTGTCCATTTCTCTATCCACTGTCATCAGCATGTTGCTTATTTCCTTTCATGGTTACCAGATGGCTGTAGCAGCTTCAACATAATACACAGAATCAAAGAGAACATTTCCTCCCACATATGCCTTTACCATTTATTCTTAGCAAAAAAAAAGTTTTCCAGCTACTCCTTATGCACACATACCTGGAGAAGTCATCTCAGGTCTCAGTGGTTACAAGGGTGACCAATTATCCCAGTTTCTCCAGGACCAAAGGGTTTGCTGGGATGCAGTACTACTAGTGCTAAAGCCAGGACATGCTTAGCAAAGCTTGGACACTGTAGTAAATGGGAAGGAGTGGACCACGTGGCTGCCTAAATCAGTCATCCCACAAGGGAATGGTGTTACTATATTTAGGTTGGGATAATCATGACTTATGCCTTGATGCTAGAGAGGTTAGGTCACCTGAATATAGAATAATGACACCCAAACAATACCTACTTTTTCTAACAGTGTGGAAGAAGGGAATGGCTATTTAGTATGCAATCATCAGAGCTGCCTTATCTGTAAAGTAAGGTGTAATTATTCTTTCCTCATGCTGTTATTGTAAAGATTAGAAAAGATGACACAGTGTGAATAATAGCATCTTTTTATTAGTCAGCTCAGTGCTAAAGATATTTATTTCCATTAAAGGCATTACACGTGATATGTCATATGTCTATATAACGCTTTAAAGAACACAGATGTAAGTTCCATTTGCAAATGTTTCTGAAACATAAAGAGCTAAGTGATTTATCCAAGGTCATACAGCTAGTAAGCCATAGAGCCAGGTCTCAAAATCAAGTCTATCTGATAGCATCTCTCTCTCTCTCACTCTCTCCATGGCAATTTCTAATCACTCTGAACTTATTTTACTCCTCAACAATACAAATTGCCTGAAAGTGAGGAATACTTAGTCACTTTTATAAAGATTATGGTGGGCCCCAGAGCAAGAATCATCAGTGTTTCCTGAGCTCTGCATCATGTTGGAACTTGGGGTGCTGGGAAAACAAGCAGCCAGACCACCGCTCTGGTAAGTGGCTGTGAGTCTTTCAGCATGCAGGCTAAGACTCAAACATCCACCGTCACCCCACCCACTCTGTTAGCAAATGGGAGCCAGAGATCTGATATCTCTTGGGAGGATCAACGTATGCAATATAGCAAATAAGGGGGATTTCCTTCTACCATCTCTTTGAAGACAAATATCTATATCACTGTTTTGCTCAGTTCTGATTAATGGTATTGCTTTATTCAATATTCTGTTTTTATAAGTTCAGTATTTCCTTCCATTTTGCTGTACCTGATTGAAAAAACAACTATTGTGAAGAAAACAAGATATACTATTGTACCTATTACTGTTAGCCTGGTAACCTGCTGTAAGGTTCTGTACCAATGTCACTACACTGTCTCAATTGGCTTTGTTCTGTCTTGTTCTGCTGTATTTTACTACCTTCAAAATAATAATAATAATAATAATAATTTTTTAAAAAGAGAGAGAACAAAGTAACAAAATATCTCCAAAACCTCCCAACTACCCCAAAGCTGATCCATGGGGAATGGATGAGGAGAAACTCAAAAACAAAGCAACATAATTATAGAAGTTGATTAAAAAGTAAATAACAACAATGAAAGAGATCAGTAAGGGGCTGAGCAAGCTGAAATATGATATAAATAAACAGATAATGGACTTAAAAAGCAAAAGGAGGAAAAGAAAGTGCTCTAAAGGATATAACTGCATGTATGTTTAAGTGTGTAGGATTGATAACCATGTTGCTGAGCTTTTGTTGGATTGTTGAACAGAACTGTTGCAGGCTCACTGTTTGAATATCCACTTTGTATGCTTTAATTTTGTAACTTGAACAACTATATCTAAGAAGACAATACATAATTTATCAACTAGTGATTTCTTACTGTTTATTGTTTTTTGAAATTCTGTACTGTTTCTATCCTTTTTTCTGTTTTGTTTTTTTAATTTTTAAAAAAGCATACGTGAAAAAATAATTTTTTTTTCCCTTTAATGTTAAGAATACTTTTCTACCCAAAGTAGCTGCCATCACTCAACACTACTGAGTGATTCTGCCATCTGCCACCATGGAAAGTTTGCCTTCTCTGATGAGGTAAAGATCTCCTTCAGTATCTCCTGTGTTACAAAGATAATCTCTAGGACCATAAATTTAGAGTTCAACTCTACCAACAGACCAGCTTTATAGTCAGCAAAAATGAGCACCTTTGTTAATGTATTTAGATAAACACTGATGGCAATTTCTGCTTGTAATATCTTACAGGGCTTCTTTCTTTTCAGTTGATTTTTTTGCTGGTCACTAGATAGCTGAGCCATTTAATAACACTTTTCCATCTTTGCTTATATTTCAAAAAGTTATATATTGTTAGATAGTATCATTTTTTGTTTTTTGAAATCCTGTTCTGACTGCATTCATATTGGAAAGCATAGAACAAATTTTACCAGCAAGAGTAGCAGAAAAATTAATGTTCCAGTAAAGAAATCAGCTACCACAAAGACATACTTAGAATCCCTTACAGGAAGTGGTAGTTTGCCAATGGTTGTCGACATCAATGTAGGTCAGTAAAGGCTATTTTCTAGCCCAGTGGCCAAACTCAGAATTATTAACACCTAGATATACCATTGCAAAGCTATTCCAATATACAATAATAGCTTTGGAAATGGATTAGTACATATATGAATCCAGGGGATATGATTAGAAATCTTGAAGATGTTTGAATATTTAGTCCTTGTTTCTGTTTTCTGGAAGAACTCAAATATACAATAAAGTTTTAACATTCTGTTTCATCTAATTTCTGGATGGTTACATTCAAGGTTGTAATACAGCAGACCAGTTAGTATCACCAATAAAACATCATATTTAAATGCAAGTTTAATGTTTTTTCTGTGAGTTTGAGCACTCTTTTGCCAACAGTCCTTAGTAACCTGTACTGTTTGTACAAATGGTACTGTTTGTACAAATATACTGAGAAAATAGATTGCATCTGGTAAGTAACCAAAAATGAGCCAGTATTCTAGGTAATTAGAATGAAGTTCATCAGATATGCTCTTGCAATAATCATAATCCCACAATACAATTATAGGAAAGATGATGTTTAACTAAGCTTGGTGCCTCATTTTTTTTACCTCTGCAGCCTTTCCAGTGCCTGGTCAGAAATAGCACATAGTATGTTTTCAATAGATGCATGTTGAACTAATTAGCTCATTAATCACTTAACTAATCAATGATTCACAATTTACCATGAGCTACCTTAGGACAAGATCCTGCCTTAATTCTTCTGCATCCACCCCTCTGCCAGCCGCTAGGACAGCCCTGGGCCTGAGGAAGTATAAACTGCTCTGTGCGTGACACTTGAGTATGCAGCAGAGATGAGAGTGCTTGTCAGAAACTATCTGTAAGGTAACATGGCAAGCAGTACAGGAAAGAACTGAGGAAGGATGCAGCCCAAAGTAACTCCAGCTTTGGTCTGGTGGGGAAAGGAGGGTCTGGAACATAACCATCAGTTGCACTCTAGTCATCCCACCATGCAGAGAGGGGCCTGGACTTTCATGTGGATGTCCCAGGTGGCTTTCAGTGATTGAACTGTTTTGCCATCTGGATCCAAGTTGCCAGCTGGAAAATGGCGGTCTTCAGCCGTGTCTGCTCCTTTCTCTGATGTATCTATGCACTGTGACTTAACAACCCCCTCCCCTGCCTTACTCTCTGTCAGCTTTCTAGTGTTGCTATAACAAAGTATCACAAGCTGGATGGTTTCAAAAAACAGAAACATATTCTCATAGTCCTAGAGACTAAAAGTGAAATTGTGGTGGTGGCGCAGCCTGGGTCTCCTTGGAGGCTCTAAAGGAAGATCTCTCTGCTTCTTCCAGGTTCTGGTGGCTGCCAGCAATCCTTACCTTTCCTTAGCTTGTGTCTTAGTCTGCTCTTTGGTGCGACAACAGAATGTCTGAGACCAGGTAATTTGTAATGAATGGAAATTTTTTGGCTAACAGTTCCAGAAGCCAGAAAATCCAAGATCAAGGGGCTGGCATCTGGCAAGGATCTTCATGACATGACGGAAGGGAGAAGGGCAAGAGAGCGTGAGGGCAAGAGGAGGTCAAATTTGCTTTCATAACAAACATTCTTGCAATAATGAACCTGCTCCCACAGTCATGATATTACTTCCTCTTATGACCTAATTACTTCTTAAAGGTCCCACTTCTCAGCAGTGTTGGGCTGGGGTCAAGTTTCAACACATGTACTTTGGGGGCCATATTCAGACCACAGCAGTTTGTGGCAGCGTCTCTCCAATCTCAGCCTCTCTTCACATGGTCTTCTTCTTGTGTGTCTCTATGTCTCTCTGCTTATAAGGATACCAGTCATCAGATTCAGGGCCTGCCTTAATAACATCTCATTTTGATGTAATCAGACCCACAAAGATCCTTTTTCCAAATAGTCATATTCAGAGGAACCGGAGATTATGATTTAAACATGGCTGTTTGGGGAACACAGTTCAACTTGCAAAACCCATCAATCTGGAATGCCACATGAGACTCTTCTGTTTTAAACCTAAGACTCTTTTGCCCTTTCTGAGGCCAAAGCCTTCCTGTAACATCCCTTCTTACTCCTCATCCTTTGCCCAAAGATGAAACGATCCTCCCTTGTTCCCAGAAATGTATTTTTATGAAGCCTTGCATTTCAGACAACCTCATTTTTGACAATGGTATGATTTCTTTCTTATCCAACAGTTGCCAAAAGCTCTATTATTATTCCAAGTTTTATTATATGAAGAAATCAAGACACAAATTGAGCAAGGAAATGGAGAGCAGGGTCCTGAACCATAGTGCCAGAGACTATGCCCTTAACTACTGCATTCCACTGCCCAAAGATTCTCTCAGTAGGTTATCTGCCAGCCAGCAAGAGGGTCCATATGCATGGCCATCTAGAGAGAGTCATGAAAAAGTTACTAGATGAAAAATTGGGTTTTGGTCACTCGAAGGATTCAAAGATAAGGAAAAACAGGTCACATTAAAAGATGAAAATATATTCAAAGGTAGTTTTGTTCAAGAGGAATTTTCCATTAGTGATATGTTAAAATTGATTTTATGGTAATATAATATGAATTTTATACTTTTTCTATGTCCTATTTCTAAATGCTCCACTCAGTGATAAAAAAGCATTTTGCATCTGGAGGTTGCTGCTGTTCTGGAAGCTAGTTTGGTTTGATTGATGTTTGGGGCTGGTCATGCAAGCATGAGTCCACTGTGAACAAGATTTCCTTTGATGGGAGGCTTGCCTGTTCGTCATGCAGGCATGGTTTTACTGAACAGGCTATTATCTTCTGCTGCATGAAGTGACTCTTGCCTGGCCATGATCACCACTGAGATGCTTCTGAAGATATGCAGGCCAGCCCCAGGCTCCTCTGTAGATACAATCTCTCAGATTGGATTTTTAATAATAGTGACTAACATTTCATTTAAGCATTCAGTGATTTTTTTCTGAGTGCACACTGTCTTATGTTCTGTGTGGTGATAAGGATATAGAAATAAATCAGACTTAGTCCCCCCACCAAGAAATTCAGGTTTTATCGAAGGAGACAGACAATTACAACCAGTGAGATCAGTGCTTGAGAGAACTGTGTCGGTCAGGATTCTTAGCTGTGTATACTGTAGCTGTGTATACTGTAGGGTTTAAGCTGAAGAGAGTCAGGCTTAGTGCTGTACAGCTAAAGATGACAGAGGCAGGAACAATGCACCCAGCCCAATGCATAATGCCCAACTACTCCAGGGAATATTCTAGTGGGATCAACATCACCATTCTCCCACCTATAACTCAGCACATATGTGAGGCCCTAGATATTAGCAACTCCTCCATAAGTGTGTCAGTTAGGGTTCTCTAGAGAAAGAGACTCAATAGAATATATATATATATATATATATATATATATGGATTTATTAGGCGAGTTTATAGGATCATAGGATGGAGAGTCCACCCTGGCTATTTGCAAGCTAGAGAGACCAGAAGATCTAGTAGCTGCTGCTCAGTCCAAGAACTTGGAAGCTGAAGAACAAGAGGGATCAAAGATACATCACCAGTTTAAGGTTGAAGTCCTGAAAGCTTTCTGAAGAGTTCCTGCTATGAGTCTGTGTTGGAAGCCTGAAGAAAATGAAATTTGATATTCAGAGACACTGACTGCTGCTCAAAGTGTACCTGCTCAAGGAGAATGGAGCTCTTCAAATACATGCCAATTTCCTCCTTCTTTTCCTTTTATTCTAGATAGGCTACAAGCCTGTTGAATAGTGCCACCCACAATGGCAGCAAGTCTTCCCCTTCAGTTTGCTGGCCTGCATACCAATCATCTCTGAACACACCCTACAGACACACCCAGAAGTGTGCTTCACTAATCTGTTAGCATTTCTTAGTGTGGTTGAGTCAACATATAGTGATTAGTGGTGACACTGGGTATTCCTGGAAAATCTAGACATCTTCATCACAACTGCTTTCTAGATGATTCTGTCTACCTACATGCAGTCACCAATACCCACAGGAGGTTAAGGAAGAAGGATTGCATTTTTGAGGCCAGCCTGGGCAACTTAGCATCACCCTGCCTCAAAATAAAATAAAAAAATAAAAGGGCTGGAAATGTAGCTCAGCGTTGCCTGGGTTCAATCTTCATTACTGCAAAGGGAATGTCCCCTGCCCCTCCTAGGGATAGCCTCCCATTTATGAGATTGTTCTTTTCCTCTAGCCAATATCATGAAGAGATGAGGAAGTCTCTGGAAGTTTTGCAGATGCTCTAGATGCCCTACCCTCAGCATGTCTACCCTGAGGACCACTCACTCCATCTGGCCACAGGAGCTGTTAGAGAGTGGGGACTGAGCTTCAACTTTGGGGCAGGGGATGGACTCACAGCTTTGGAGTTGAAACCCAGGCTACATCGGTTCCTGGCTGGGTTGCCCAAGGTAGGCCATATGAGTTTGCTGAGCATCTGTTCCCTATCCATACAAGGAGATTGCTGGTAGTAAATGAGAAAAACACAGGACCGCCCAGAATAGGCTTGGGATTCAGCTTGGCTCAGCTCCCTCTTCCTGCCCCACACTTGAGGCTGCCATGATACTGGCTCCAGAAACTTTGAATGATGCCTGTGAGGGCTGTAGGAGTCCTGGGAGATGTCCCAGAAGGCTTAGGAGCACTCAGGAGGAGATATTTACCGTGCCTATGCCCTATGATGTCCCCCAGGATCTCATGCACTCATAGGCAGAGCTTTTGGAAGAGGACTGGACCACACAGGTGCTGTAGCTGACTTGCTGCTAGGGGGGTGGGGCCTGGTCGAGGGAAGCAAGTTACTGGGAATGTGACCTGATCTGTGATGTCTCCCTCCTTGTCCTAGACCCTTCCACTGTGTTGTTTTCAGAATTTGAACCTGCCAAACATGGACTGAACCTTCTGAATCTGTGAGGCAAAACAAACCTCTCCTCCTTTAAGTTGTGGGTACTGGGTATTGCATCCAAGTGAAGAGAAAGTGACTAAGACAAAGGGCCAGTTAGTCCCCCCAGCCATCTGGGCCAATTGGAAGTCCTCAGGTTTGGGGGATGCTGCATGCTTCTCCCTGTAGATCTGCTTTGGAGGCTGACACCAGGCCTGCTCAGTCTTCCCAAGGTGTTCTAATCCTCCCATGGAGTATAGTGGTTGCCAATGTCTCCCAAAAGGTCATAGGTATGGGGCCTAGTGACTTTCAGAGCATCAAGTAGACCCACAGCCTCTTCAACTATGGCTGTCTGTCAGGTGAGCAACTGCCAAAGTCTGGGCAAGTGGACACTTCCTTCATTTATTCCCCCATTAATTCCTTCACCGACTTACTCATCTGTACACTGACTCACCCAACTCATTCACTCATTAACCTCTTTATTCATTCACTGTCATTGTGGCACTTATTCATGCAGTGGCCTAGTTACTCACTCACCCATTCACTTACTATTTAAGTCATTTGCTCATAGCTCTTTTAACTGTTATTCATCTGCCCATCTATCCACTTCTTTCCTCATTCACTCAGTAAGCACTTACTGAGGTTTTCTACCAGCCGGAAATCACATACTCTCTGAAACTCTCTGTTCCTAGAAACAGATAAATTCTTAAGCAAGATCAATGAAGGAAGTCAGCGAAGGTTATGTGGGGCAGGTCCACCTAATGTGCAGACATTTTTTGTTCTTCTCAACCTCAGATGCAGATAATCTTTTGCTTTAGTACACAACACTGACCCATCATTGGCCTATCTAAGGCCCTGCTTTTTTTTTTTTTTAGTTATTTATTCCCTTTCATCCGCTTTTATGCTGTTGCCCTCTTTCCCTCAAAAATAATCATGTGCATAACATCTAGCCTTTAGTTATGGGAATTCTTATAAAATTAATATCAGAATTGTACCATATGATAGATCTTGTCCTTTCTGTCTTTTTTCACCCAGCCCTGTTTTATTCTTAGGATTCAGGGTGCTACCTGTGCCTTATTCCTACCTGCTAAATAGTGCTCAGTGGCGTGTGTTCCCCCTCACTTTGCTAATCACCACTCAGCATGCTCATCACTCAGTCAGCACCCTCCTTCCTGCAGCCCCAGACGTCCCCGGATTGCATATGCACATGCTCAGGACGGGCAGTGTGGCTTCCAGCGCATAGATACTTCACTTACATTCTTAATAGATTTTTAGTAATTGCTACCAACATGTTGTCCACAGGGCTGCATCAGGCCACATTCCCATGGACAGGTCAGAGTTCGTTTCCCATATTTCTGCCAACAGCTGACATCATCTGGCTCTATGATTTCTGTCAGTTTAATAGATACAAAATGACTTGTTTCCATTTCTGTTTTTCCAGTAACCAATGAGTTTGAGCAGTTTTTCCAAGTCCTCCAAATTTCCTCTTCCATTAATAGCTTATTCTGGTGGTTTCCTTTTTTGTTTTTCAATTGCTATCTTCTTGTTGGTTTCTGATATATTCCAGGTATTAGCCCCCTGTCAACATTAAGCATTGCAAATAACTTCTCCCATTCCATCAGCTCTCTTATTAACTTTATCCATGATATATGTCACTGAATGGAAACCCACAGTTTCAACATAATCGAATTCACAAATTATTTTTTGTATGCTTTGTCCTGTATGCAAACAAATTTATTCTACATTTTCTTCTGTTAACATTCTATTTGTACCTTTCACATTTACTCCATAACTTACCTGACAGCACCTGTGTATGTGATAAGTAGGAATTCAGTTTTCTTAGTTTCCATATCACAAGTGAGTTTTGCAAACAATCCATACTTTCCCCTAGATTTTGATCTCTCTGTCATTGTGCAGTGTGGCGAGGCTCCTGTCACACTGTATGGATATGCTCCTCTCTGAGCTCTCTATTCTGTGCCATTGGTTCATTAATCTGTCTTGCACCAATATCATTTTTAACATTGTAACCTCTTTACTTTCACTTTTCAAAATAATTTTGCTACTCACATATTTTTCCACATATTTTATAGGCGTTTGTGGAGGAGCTCAATAAATCCAATAGGAATTTGAATAGAGACTGAAGAACTGGGAGAATTAACTTGCAATAATATTGTTAGCTGATCCAGAGCATGGATAGTTCTGTATTAATAATGTAATCTCTGTTTCCTATTAGAGCTCTAAATTTTGACCTAAAGATAGCATACATGTTCCTGCCTAACTCAATTTCTAAGATAATTTATAGTTTTATTCTATTACAAGCAGTGTACCATTGCTTCGTGTTTTTGTTTTTATAGTACTGGGGATCAAACCACACATTCTGCCATGAGCTACATCCTCAGTCCTTGGTTTTAAATTGTGTGCTTTAAATTGTATTTTTTATTGTTTTTTGCCGTTGAGGAGAAATGCTATTAGTTTTTACCTTATTTCCAGCGACACTGACAAACTCTCTTATTAGTTCTGACAGTTTGTCTACTGATTGTTTGCTTTCTAGTTAGACAATTGTATCACTTGTGAAAAACAGCAGTCTCAGCTATTCCTTCAAAAGATGCAACCCTTATTTCTTCCCCATTCATTAGACTGTTGATCAGGATGTCCAGCACTGAATTAATTTAAATAGTACTGGTGACTTCTGGCATCTTTGTCTTATTTTTGTTCCTAAAGGGAATACTTTGACTTAAATGACTAACAAATGATTATAATGTTTGCTGAAGATTTTTGGAATATTGGCTTTTCCAAGTTGTCTCTCTTATACTCATAGTTTTTAAAAATTCTTCTAAATCACAAATAGGTACCAAATATATCAAGTACTTTTTTCCACTCCAGTTGAAATAATAGGATGACTTTTCTCAAGTCTATCAATTTGGCAAATTACACTGATACACTTTCTGAGAGAAAAAAAAAATCCTTGTATCCCTAGGGGAAATTTTTCCACCTGATTATGATGCATTTATAAATGTTCTGTTGTATCTGGTTAGTATTTCATATGGGATTTTTGCATCTAAATTCATAAGAAAAACTGAGCTAATCTTTCATTATCTTTTTTCTGCATTGTTATTATCTTATTTGGAAATCAAGAACAAATAAAGTTGGAAGCTTTATTTTTCTGGAAGAGTTTGCATGAATTAGAAAATAATCATTCTTTACAAGTTACTTAATTCATTTGCAAAGCTGTCCAGCAGTTGTTGTTGTTGGAGACAGGATCTCACTGTGTAGTCCAGGCTGGCCTTAAACTCACTGTGTAACCCAAGCTGGCCCCAAACTGACAGTGGTCCTCCTGTCTCAGCATCCTGAGTGCTGGGATTACGAGTGTGCATCACCACACCTGGCTGGAAGAAGAACTTTTTGAAGAGAGGAGGTTTTTTTTAACTATAATTTCATTCTTTTGTTTTTTGTGGTACTGGGAATCAAACTCATAACCTTGCTCTTGCCAGGCAGGCACTTATACCACTGAGCTAAATCCCCAGCCCCTACAATTTCATTCTTTAACACATGTTTATCTGTTCAAATTTTGTATCCTGTGAATTTTATATTTTTCTAGAAATGTATCTATTTCACCCTCAAATTATATCTATTATTATACTTTTGTCCTCTCCAGTACCTGTAAATGTTTTCTGATTTTTGTTCTATACATAGTATATTTGCATCTTCATCCTTCCTTCCTAGCTTTCCTTCCTTTCTTCTATGTCTTAGCAGATGTCCATCTTACTAATCTTTTCAAAAAACAACATCATGGCTTTGGTAACTTTCTATTATTCTTGATGTTGTCTAGATTATTTCTGCCTCCTACTTTTTATTTTCTTCATTTTGAACTTTTGTTCTCTTTTGTTCAGTGCCTTGAGTTGAATGATTAGATAATTTATTTCATTCAGTCTTTTGTCTCTTGATGCATGAATTTAAAGATAAATTTCACTAAGTATTGCTTTGGTCATTTCATAAATGCTGATAAGTAATAAAATTTTTAAAATAATATAATTCTAAAAATGTAATAATTTCCTTTATAATTTTTCTTTTTAACCTGTTTGTAATTTAATAAGATGATTTTCAATTTCCAGATATATGGAAATTTAACTGTTATTCTATTATCAACTTTAATGTATACACTTATTGCATTATGACCAGCAAGTAATGGGGTAGATTGATCCTTTGCTGTTTTTAGGCCTCTCTGTGGCTTTGTGGATAGTCTATTTTTCAAATATTCTGGCTGTGAGAGGAAGATTATATGTTCTATATTAAGTGTGGGATATATATATATATATATATATATATATATATATATTCTTTGGCTGCACTATTTTGCATTCCAACCAACAATGATTGCTTGTATGAACTCTGATGATACCCAGATTCATGTCCCTTCTTAGCTGATCTGTATTTTCTCTCTGGGGGTTGTTGAAAATTTTTTAAATTGGTGGTTTTAAATTTATGAAGTAATGGATCTGTTTGTAACTTTTTCCTTTATCTCCCCTGGCTGATACTCTCTCTGGCTCCTTTTAATTTTATCCTCTTTCTTTCTTTCTTTCTTTCTTTCTTTCTTCTTTCTTTTTCTTTCTTTTTTCAGTACTGGGTATTCAATGTAGGACCTTGGCACTGAGCTACATTTCCCATCCATTCTTTTTTTGCTTTTGTTTTTGTTTTGAGACAGGGTTCACTATGTCATTAAATTTCCCAGGCTTGGCTGGAACTTGTGATCCTCTAGCCTAGGCCTCCAGTGCTGGGATTATAGATGTGTGCCCCAGCACCAGGCTCTACTCTTTAGTATAGTACATGTAGGTCCATTCTTTCTACAAATATTTCTGTTGTGATTTAGATCTAGAATGTTCCCCAAAATCTTACATGTTAAGAGGTAGTGTTCTTGGAAGGTGATTGAATCATAGGGGCTCCATATTCAACAGTGCACTGATCCACCAAAATATTCATAGATAGCTAACTGTGCTGTTAGGAGATGGAACTGATTAGAAGAGGTGTATCACTGGAGATGTGACCTGGAAGGGTGCATCTCCCTGCTTTCCTCCTCCCTTCACTCTCTTCTTCCTTGCTGTCATAAGGCAATCAAGCTTTCCTCCACCACAACCTTCCACTATGATGTTTTTACTTAGAGCCAGCTAACCATGGACTGAGTCTCCTGAACCATGAACCAAATTAAACCTCTCCTTCTTCATGCTGTGTCAGGTATTGTGTTCCACTGATGGGAAACCTGACTAATAACACTATTTTTTTGTTTGTTTGTCCTCTCATCTGGGCGTCGGCATTTCTACTTCTGTCCTCCACAACTTATATTTTCTCTTACATTTTCTATTTCTTGGTCCCTTTCTCCAGTGGATTAACTAATGGTCAACTTAAGTGGGAATTCCCAGCTGAACTGAATCAGTGAGGTTATGGGCATGGAAGACTCACCTGAGGTTTGTTGCCAATGGCCTAAAAAGAAAACAGGAGGCTAAATTTGTATACTGATTTCCCAGGAGAAGATTTGTTGTGGCTGGTTTTCCTAATATGAACTCAGCTGTTCTAGTCAAAGGAGGAGCTCAGATGCTTGCAATCACTGGGGATGGTTGATGTTCTCTTCAGAGGAACACTTCACTGTGAACGTCACATCTTGGCTCCAGTACAGATCCCTTAACCTTCTGGCACAGACCCTTTGCCCTCCTGGCCCAGACTTTCTGGCTTCCACTACTGGCCTTTGGGTCTTCCTGATGCAGATGCTTGATACAGACTTGCATATAAGACATTGCAGGGGACTCTAGTCCTCCAATGGGACTCGTGCCCTTCACGGGATCCAGGCCCTTGGCTGGATTCTTTGGGCCTCTAGCCCATGGACAGATCTCTTATACTCTTCTGCATTTGACTTTTTGGTTAAGTATTATAAGATGCACCTATGAATTTATATATCCTATTTCCTTGCAAACTACTGACCACAGCACTTTCCTACCACTCTTGTTAAGTTTGTCCAACTTATTCTTAAAGTTTACTATTTATCTCTCTACTAGGATTCAGCCTGCCTATCTCATCTATTGCCTTCTCCAACTATTTTTTCAGGCTCTCTGTCTCTCTTGTCTCTGTCTGTCTGTCTGTCTGTCTGTCTCTCTCTCTCTCTCTCTCTCTCTCTCTCTCTGTCTCTCTGATTGAACCCAGGACCTGAGCTATGTCCTCAGCCCATTTTTTATTTTTTATATCAAGCTTGGGCCTTACTAAGTTGCCCAGGTAGGACTCAAACTTGCCTCGGTCTCCCAGAGTACAGGGATTACAGGGATGCACCACAACCCTAGGCACTTAATTCTCCTGAAAATGATTTCTTGCCTCTTATTTCATATTACTATTACTTCCCTTATCTCCATAAGTAAATTTAAAACATTTATTTTAAATTCAGGATCCACCTGTTCTGCAAGTCTGCCCCAGATTTGTCTGTATTGCCCAGTTTTTTGTCTTTCTTTTAGCCAATGTACTCTGTTAACCTCTAGGTCTGTGTTTCCCTTGGGGCAACCATGATTCAGAATAGTAAAGCACCCTGGGGTGGGGAGATGAAAGCAGCCCCTAGTCTGTGTTAGGGTCCTGACTTTAAGGCAAGGGGTAGAGGTTCTCATGCTGGGCATCACACAGCCGCAACAGGCTACTTCCTTTTGTTGGAACCTCCTCTGACTAGGACTTTCTCAAGGAAGCAGCATTAAGAGGAGGCCTCTTGCTGGATATGCAGAATGGAGAAGACAGACTGCCCATCCTCACACCTGACCCACAAACCTTCATACTCAATGGTGTGCCACACTTACGGTATGGACATGTCCTGGTATTCTCTCACAGAACAATCTGGCTGTGCTAGCTCTACCAAGATTTCATTCAAACCAACTGCCCAGAACAGGTCAGCCTCCCTTCCAGAGAACCCTCTTGTATGTATCCTAAAGGCCTCATCATACCTGTTTATGGACCCAAAAACTAAGTGCAGTGAGGAATCCTAATGCTTATCCTGCCAAGAAAGAGGGGGAAACCTGGAGGGACTGTGAAGAGGACTCAAGAGCCGTGTGGCAATAACTCTTGCTGAGTCTTGACCGCCCCCACCACCAGACTGCCTCCTCCTCCTTTCCTCCCTGACCCCAGCCTCCTTTCTCTGGCAGGCGCTGTGCAGAGCCTGGCCTTGGGGACAGTGCCTGCCCTCATGGCCCTGAGGGCTCTGCTCCTGCTCACTGCAGGCCCCTCTCCCTTCACTTCCCAGGCCTGGCACCCTCCTGTTTCTCACCACCTTCTCTCAGTCTACTCTTACCCCATTTGGCCACCTGATGCCCTCCTTGGCCCACTCGCCCTCCCTACACCCATGAGCCCCCATCATGACGCCAGCCTCCCTGACCCTGTCTTCAGGAGACAATAGTGGGCTTAGGCCCTGAGCACAAGCTCCTGCACCTCCCCACATTGCAGCCCGCTCTTCTCGGGTCTCTGCAGTGTCCTCACTATCCTGCTTGTCCTCTCTATACAAACTTCAAGGCTCCTGAGCCCCAGCCCCTCTGGTACTTGCTCTGTCTCTGCCACCCAGCATAGGACCAAGGTCGCCAGGCTTGGTTGCAGTTATTTCCCATGGGAGGAGAATGGGTCGCTTCTGACCACACCTGACCACACCTGGCCCTTCCTTCCCCGAGGTTCCTGCTGCAGCGGGCGACCACGCCACAGGCAGACACTCCTAGGAGACCATAGGTCTCACACAGGTGGGACTCTTGGTGCTCGGTCCTACTCAGAGAACAACTGTGCAGACTAGAAGCCTCCAAGAAACGTCTCCCATTTTCCCTGCAGAGTCTGTTCAGAGGTGTCTGTGTGAAAGAATGAGCATGTGAGGCTGTGTGTGCATGTGTCAGTGTGGGGCTGTGGGAATACTGCTGAGTGTGAGAGGTACATATGGGGGACAGGAGTGAGATTAGCTCCCTCACCACACACAGGCAGGCACCCTTCTGTGACCTTTGGGGTGGTGCCCATTGAGAGGGCAGGACGCCACCTGGTGGCCACAGATTACAGTGCAAGCCCCAAGTCGCATCCCCTTCTTCCCCATTTCCAAGCATGAGGACAGACATAAACATGGACGACACAGACAGACAGGCAGACAGACACACACACACACACACACACACACACACACACACACACACACACTCGCTTTCTCTAATTCCAACTCCTTCTCTTGGGCTCACCCCACTTACTCGCCACCCCTGTGCCCACCACAGCTCTGCAGACTGGAGATGGAGGCCTTGTCCTCCCTCTTCTTCTGTCCCAGAGGAAGGAGACCTCCTCGGAAGGCAGGCAGACAGGCGGTGCTCACATCTTAACCCTGGCAGGTTCTTAACCTCTCTGAACCTCAGGCCGCTTAGCTACAAAACAGGATGATAGTTTCTATGCCACAGAGTCCTCATGACATTTAAAGAAAATGTAAAATGGAACTATTGAGAGGGAAGGCAGGGCAGCAACAGGAAGCCAGAGTGCCAGCCCTGGGTTCTGTGACCTGACGAGGGCTGCCCGGAGGCTCCCGCCTGTCCTCCACCCTCCTCTGGACCCACTCCACCGCCACCCTGACAGTCACTCACCTCACAGCAGGGTGTGAGAGGCTGGTGCTGAGCAGCCACCAAGAGCCCTTCCTGAGGGGCATGGACCCCACTTTCCAGGGCACTTTGTGGTCCTGCTGCACCCCATCCCACTGGTCAAGTCCCACCAATCTAATGTCTCTTGGATCCCCTCGGTGTCCTGGGCCAGCCCAGGGACGAGCATCATCCAGAGAATGGTTCCTGCCCAGCTCTCCCCTGGGAGCTGGTTTTCACTGTCCAGCAGGCACTTCCTGCGGGAAACACAGTGAGGGCGAGGCCCACAGCCTGCTGTATGGCCTTCCCAAGCTGGCTTTATCTCTCTTCCATCTCTTCAGTCCTCCCTGGGCTGCAGCTTCTTTCTCTGCACCTTCATGTGTGAGTTTCTTCTGCCACTAGCGCCTGCAGGAAAATGCCACCTGCTCATCTTGTCACCTCACTGTGGTTCTTCTTGGCACTGTGGTCCACCCAGGAGCCCAGGGCCTGGCCTCCTGGGGAGGGTTGTCCCTGCCTGTGTCTGAGTTGGAATCTGCCTCCTGGATCGAGCTGGGAGAACTGCCACACCAGGGACAAGTATGTTAGCTCTCAGCATAGGGTCCTGTGCGCATGAGGAAATTGTTTGTGGGTTCTCCTCTCCAACTGGTGACAAGGAGGTCTATGTCATAGCGGGTGCCTTAAGGGAGGCCTGAGGACAGAAGCACATGTGCAGTTGGGAGGGCAGGAAGTGTTCCCTCCCTGAGTTTGTATTCAGATTGGGTTTTCCCTGTGTCCAAAGGTTTAAGAGGGACACACGCACACGTTCAGGATTGGGGGTTGTGGGCAGAAAAGCAGCAGTGTTGCCTACACAGATCCTGGCGTTAGCAGGCACCATTACAATAGCCACCTGCTGCCTGCCCTGGGCCAGGAAGTGTCCCCTTCTGCCTGTGCCCCCCTGGCCAGGTCTGGGTCCTGTGCTGTGAGGAAACAGATAGTTGAGGGAGCCCAAAACAGGGCTGGGCAGGCCAGCAGCTTGGAACACACGGGGCAGCAGCCCAGACCATTCAGCCTAGAGAGCTGGTTCCAAAGCCCAACAGGCTGTGACAACAGGTTGGCTCTGTATCCCCAGAGGCAGGGCTGGCATCCCAGGGGCACTGCTATGGTCACAGGTGGTCTTGCCCAGGCTGCCCTCCTCACACAAAGGAGAGCAGAGTCCAGCCCTTTTGCAGATCAACCTGATCCTGACATGAGAAGCTGGGAGAGGTAGGAGGGCTTAGGAAAGTTGGTGGTCAGGGCCTGGAGACTGCCAGGCAGAGCCTCCTTGCAGCCTCCAGTCTGAGCCTGCCACTGTCTAAGCAGAGCCAACGCTTCCACAGCCAGGCGAGCAGGGATAAACCCCACCGATGCAACCCAGGGCTGGGACTGGTATAGAGTCTGACTCAGGCAGACCCCTTCAACAAGACTCAGAGAAATAAGCATTCCTGCAACTCAAGAGAGAGTCAGCAGCCCCGGTCCTGCCTATACGAGTGCTAGTGACTGCTCAGGCCAGCACACTGATGAAGCACAAGGAGCTCTAAGCCACGTCCCCCAGGCCGCCTCCCTGACTGCTACAACCTCTGGTCTCCCTTTGCAGTTCACAATCTCTGCCAACCACCACATCCTCTCATTATTCCATGCCTGGGCCTCCCTGTCTGCCACCCAGCCCTCAGCTCCCACCATCTGTTCCAGGGTGACCCAGGGTGTATCCCAACAGGCTTACAACTCCACTGGGTGGGGCTTCTGCTAGCCAGGGAGTTCCAAGGCTGCTTGCCTCCCCGGTTCTGTTTCCTGACCATCCCCTGCACGAAGTCTCCAGATAGCCCCATGAGGGAGGGTTGGTAGAAAGAAATAGATTTATTCTCATGTACAAAGTGGTTAGCCCACAGGACCACATACAACAGGTGCACAGAGTCCTAGAAAAACGCATCTCGATAAAGGCAACTCAGAGTAGGTAAGGCAGGCGGCCCCTCCCTGCCCACAACACACACACAACAAAACAGAAGAGAGAAGCCAGTGGCCGAGCTGACCCAAAAGGCCCGGGGCAGGTGGATATGGCCTTGGAGAAAAGCCCTGCCAGAGCGAGGTCAGCTCCTTCTCTGGCTGAAGGTGTGAGATAGGGGCTCAGGCCAGTGGGGAACACTCAGGGGACACTGAGGGGCTGGGGGTTGGACTTTCTGTGTTCTAGAGTGGCAGAGACAATCCATGGCCTCTGCTGGGACTCCACAGAAATATAGGAACTTTTGTCTAAAAGGAGTCTTGGAGAACAGATTGTCTTACCTCCTGTTTTGCTCCGATAGGGAAAAGAACTGGTCTAGGGTCACACAGCCAGGAAAAAACATTGACAATAGACTTGGAGCTGTCCCCCAACCTGGGGAGCCTTCCTATCCACCATCCCCATTTGCTTTCTGCCAGAGACCCCAGAGCACTGAGCTGCCCATCCAGGGTCACCGTGTGCCCCAAATCCCAACCCGCCAGAAGTAGAGGGTGGTCTTCAGGGGCATCTGTGCCCCATGGCTGTTATAGTGACTGTTTCCTACCCTCTGCTCATGCAGATGTCTCACCTTCCCCTTCTGTAAGGATCCTGGATACCCTAGGGGACAGAGCCCCCCAGGGAAGGGGCACAGATCTGGCAGGGCAGGAAAGGGACACAAAAGGAACCCTCCTGACTGCTCAGAGAAAGCGTGGCTTGAGAAGAACTTGCCAGGGTGTGGTCAGAGGTGCAGAGTGAGTCCACTGCCAACCCTGCACTGTTGGAGGACAAACGACAAAGTCTTGGCAAGCTGGAAGTCTTGCTTCTATTTCCTAGACAGGAAAGCTGAGGCCCAGGAAGGTCAGGATGTCCCCAGATTCACATGGGACATCCCGTCTAGAGCCAGGACCCATGGCTCTGATTCCCAGTGCATTGGGCCAGACTAGTGGAGGGTTGTGGGAAGAGAGTTGGGCAGGGAGAGTCCTGGGAGGGGGTCACTCAGCATCAAGGCTGCAGCAGCCGTTGACAGGGGCCCTGGTGCTACCCAGCTCGGGCACCTCGTACTCCTCATCCAAGAAGTCCAGGGAGTTGTTGCTTGGGAGGCCTCGGATGGTGAACTTGTGGGACACCTTGGTCCAGTGCTCACGGTTGGAGGCCACACGCTCATATAGTTCTGCCGCCTTAGGGAACAGGTCCTGCAACAGCCTGGGGGTGCACAGTGCAGGGTGAGAGGTCAGAAATCAGATCATAGACAGCAAGAGAGGGGCTCCACAAGAGTTGGAACCATAGGATTAGCACAGGAAAGTACAGTGGTTCTCTCTACTGGGGACCAAGGATGAAGCAAAGGACCCAGCCAGGCACAAAGTGGGAGACAGCTGAAGGCACTCAGATCTGGGCAAGGACAAACTTGGCACCTATGTCTACCATGATACCATAGCTGCCCACCCTGCCCCATCTTCCAGGGGCCTGGTCCCCAGCCACAATGTGAGCTCACTTACTTGTAGATGGGCATTGCGATGTGCTCCATGAAGCTGATCTGCAGCTCAGGGATGTAGGCCTTCTCCCGGTCCATCATCTCCATTGGTCTGTTGCCCATGGCTTTCTCCTGAAGGCATCAAGTCATCAGTCTGCCCTCTTGTTCCTCCATCAGGTACCAATCAGGCTAACCCAAGCCCTTCTAGCCCAGGCCAGGAGCCCTCCCCCAACCTGGAAATGCTGAGGTCTTCGCACACATACCAAGTCTCCCTGGGAGAAGAATTCTTTGTAGATCAGCTCCTGAAAGGCAATGCTCTCATCACATCCTGTGGGTGACCTTGCAAGCCCACTTCCAGGACTGCAAAGAGGTCTTATAACTCAGTCTCAGTTAGGGCCTGACCTCATTAGCCCCCGTCTTGCCACTGGATGGCCCTAGATTGCATGGAGTGGCTAGCTATGGCCCACCTTCCACAACCACCAATATGCCACATGACCCTCGGCAAGCTTGTGGCCCTCTCCAAGTCTCCTGAAATGGTCTAGGTTTCTGTCTCCCCAAAGAACAGCCAGGCTGAGCTCAGCCAGGCTGAGCATAAAAAGGGCTGGTCCAGGCTGGTCAGGGCATGCAGTCTATGCTTCCCAAGGTGGGACACACTTACAGCAATCTTTCTGGTGGTCTTCCAGCCCTTGGTCTGGTCAGAGAGGTCACAGGAGGTCATGAGGAGGCAAAGGAGGAGTCTGTGGTGCTGCTTGTTGGTTGGGTCATAGCCCACTGTTGGGGAAACAATGGTTCAAGGAGAGGGACCCAGCCTCCTTCCCCCTCTGAGGAGGCTCTGATTTGGCCAGGGAACTGGACAGTCCCATTAGGTCTAGGGACTGATGCTGGTCTGCCTGGAGGGGCTGTGCCACCAGGGAAAGGCTGATGCTGGAAGGGGAAGAGTCTGAAGTACAGAGGATGGATCCCAGGCAGGTCCTGACCGACCCTCCCACTCCAGCCAGGAGGCTGGGGGCTAAGGGTGGGCACCTTCAGCCATCTTCTGGAGGTCCTTGAAGATACGGAGGTGGTGGGCCAGGTCCGTGGCCAAGATGATGTCCCTCATCAGATCCAGCATGCGCTGATAGTCCTGGGGCAGACCAGGGAACAGTGTCATGACCACCAATGGGTACACCTTATCCACCCCCACCAGAGGAGTCCCCTCAGCCCCTTCTGCAGACTCAGCCAGCTTCCAGCCCCCAACCCCTTATTCCCATTCCCCAGCCCATCACCTTCCGGGAGAAGTGATCGAAGATGTTGCAGCCATGGGTGTTGAGGATGGCAATAGCCTGAGCAAAGTGGTGCCTCTGTGGGGAGAGGAGAGAGAAGCCCTGTGAGCCCTGGGCTTCCACCCACTGCATAACTCGGGCCGGTCCCTGGCTAACCCCATGCCTCAGATTCCTCAGCTGCCCATGGAGACATTCAGTAAGGTAAACTTGGAGGGCCTCACAGGCTGGAAAATTTTCAAATAATCCCTTGAAATTCTAGACACTAATTCATGCAGAAAACATTTGTTTGCTGACAAAAAGAGGCAGTGATAGGGCAAGGGCAAGGCCCTGTCTCTTGATGCTGAAGGGCTGTCACTTGGAGGAGGAGCAAGCTCATCCCTGGGAACAGAGGGCATAATCAGGGCTGCCACCAGACCTCCTGGGAGAGAGCGAGCCCTGCGTGCCTCTCAGGGGGTTGTGCAAGCAGGGTCAGCCTCTAAAGCTGCATGTAGGAGGAAGCTTGGGGCAAGGCCACCTTGGAAATTTGACCCCACCCTAAGCCTCTGGCTCAAGGAGTCCCCATGTGTGCAGGGCAGACACACAACCAACAACCTAAGGCAAAGGTGAGTGATATGAAGTGGAGCCCCACTGAGGTTCTCCCAGATGGCCAAGGGGAGCCATGCCAGACCCAATGCTCCCTTTGCAAACTGGGCCCAGGTGGCCCCTGCAGCACTCCCAAATCCTGTCTGCAACTGCATCCTCCAGGCCCCTCCAGAAACGTAAGGGGATATGCACCACCCAGGGTGACTGCGGCACCAATAGTCTGTCTGGAGAGCATGCTTTGGGGGCAGGAGCTGGGCCATAGTCTAACTTTGCAAGTCATTGGCCTAGCAAGGGTGAGGAGGACCAGACGTTGGACAGGTTATGGCTGTACCTCCATGACGGAGCCCTCGGAGCTGTAGAGTGCAGCCAGCACAGATTTCTGCAAGAGCCCAGAAAACTCCAGTCACTCCGCATGCCCAGGCCCAGCACACCCCACAACTAAGGCTCAGCGCTGGCCTGCTCTTACCCACCTCCTGGGCTCACCCACCCCCATCTCATCTCAGGCCAGGAGGGGCAGAGATTCCCAGACACCCCAGGGGCAGTCCCCACTGCGAGGAGAGCCAGCTCTCACCGAGGCCACCTGGAAGGAGTTGTTTGTGCCTCTGTGATCCAGGTCGTGACACATGCAGGAAATGAACAAGGCAAAGATCTCGATGTCCCTGGTTGGGAAACAGAAAGGAAAAAAAGTTCACCCAAACCCCCCTCTCCAGGACGCCCGAGGAAGGCCAACTGGATGAGATGCCCAGCAGCCACCCAGATAGCCGGTCAGGACACCCAGCTCTCCTTCCTGGAAAGAGACATTGATTTGGAGTGTGACTGACCTAGCAGGGGCCAGGGGACAGGCCCATTACTACTGACAGTGTGACTGTGACACACCCTGGCAAGTGGGGCTACACACCCTTCCTCCCGTGGCTGGGAGCAGGACCCGATGAGCGATGCAGTGAAAGGGCCTGCCACACAGGAGCTGCCTCTTGCCTCAAGCAGGGGGTTCCTAGCTGCTGCCAGGTGTAGGGGTGGCATGACCACTCACTCGAGGTAGTTGGTAAGCTCCAGGTTCTTATAGAGCAGGTAGCAGAAGTGGGAGACAGAAAAGGCGTGCATCCAGTTGTGATAGGGGGGATCCCGGTAGCCCTTCTTCACCATCAAACAGAACCTGGGGAACAAAGAACCCAGCAGAGGGACCTCGATTTCTTCTCCTCCAGGAAGCCCTCCAGGCTCTGTCCTGTCCCATTTCTTGCCTTTCTTTAGTCACATTCTCGGTATGTGAGAATTGCCTCTTACTCATGAATCCTCCCAACCCCCACAAGATTGGGCCTCCCCTGGTCATCCTCAGAGAGACCCCAGAAGGTTGGCTGCAACAGGTGTGAGAGTGGAGGACAGGAGGAGGTACAGGGACTGTCTGTGCTAAGGGGAAGCTCAGGGGACACACCGGGCCAATGTCGGGCAGTCAATTTTGTAGTTGTTGATGAAGTTCATGTCCTGCAGCATGCTTAGGATGGCCTGCAGAAGAAGGGCGGAAAGGCACAGAGGGGCTGTCAGATCAAGATGGGGCTCCTGCCTCCACCCTTCTTGATCTGACAATTTTCCAGTCTCACAATTTTTCAGTCTTAGAACTTAAACCAGAGGACTATAAAATAGTTGAATCAAGCATTCTTAAGACATCTAAATGATCTACAAGCTCTTGCAATGAAACTCACACAAAAACTTTAAAAAAAATAACAGGGTAGAAACTAAAACCCCAAGGCCACGCGCCAAGAGCACTGAAGCCCTCAAGTGGCTCTTGCAGTTCATCCAGTCCAGCTCTGGGCAGCCCCATGGCACCGAGAGGACAGGGCGCATGCCCACTCCTTCTGCAGGAGCCTTCCCTATCCACTGCATCTCTTAAGAAGTTCTTATACACATCTAACTTTCACCTCTAGCTGCACACCCTCCACCCCTTCAGCCAAGCAGGGGAGGGCCAGCTCACCATGGAAGTGTCATCCTCGGGTAGAGACCGAGGGGTGTAGGTGAAACTGGCAAAGTTGGAGTCGATGGCAGCCACAGGTTGGATCCCATCATGGAGGAGTTTAGTGTATTCATCATCAGAGACCTAGAAGGGACCGGCCAAGGAATTAAGTATGGCCTCCTCCTATCCAATCTCCCCACCCTCCAATTCCCATGACAAATGTGTGTGGGGGGTCCCCTACACTGAGTGCCCCACGATCATGGGATGGGAAGCCCCATTCCATGGACTGCCACTGGGCAGGTCACCACGCTCCTCTCTCAGCCTTGTAGCCCACCTATAGTTCCTCTCAGCCTATCTTCAGCAAAGAAAGGGGAGCATCTCTGTAACCCCTCAACCACGGTGGCCTTTCATAGACACTAACTCTAGCATTCCTTCTCTTGGGAGATCTTCCCATGTCTAACCTCAATCTTTTTTTTTTTTTTTTTATACTGGGGATTGAACTCACGACCTTGCACTTGCCAGGCAGGAACTTATACCACTGAGCTCAATCCCCAGCTATAACCTCAATCTTTTCTACAATTTTGCGCCTATTCACAGAGTCTGAGACCCTTCAGTTCAGACGCAGATGACAGGAAACGTCCACATAAACAATGAATATCTCATACTCTGAACTAAGGCATGGGCCAGGTCTTCTGACACAGGGCCTAAGAATGGGATGGCTGTCAGCAGTTCAGACTGCCTGCCATCGCCAAGGAAGTAGTGGGGAGCTTTGGGCTGACTTCCCAGCCTGCAGTAGTTTCCTAGATGGGGATCATTCCCTGGACAGGAGGAACACACAGCTGACCCAGGTTCTTCCCTGAGGGGAGTCCTGTGGCTACTTCCAGCCCTCGGGCTGAACCGAGAAACAACCTAGAGGCAGGCGAGGTGTTGCTCTAGCTCTGCCTCCTCACGCCCAGGAGAGGGCAATCAGACAGCCCCCACTAGCTGCACCTAGGCACAAAGGATTCTGGACGGCAGGGAAGGAGTGTAGAGGAGCATGCGGCCCTGGGACCCTGAGAAGGACAGAAGCTCCACAAGAAGCTCACCTTCATGTGGTACATCATCATCTCATTGGCTAAGTGGCTGCGATACTGGGCCTCATTCACTTTTTTGTACAGGAGAGACTAAAAAGAGGAAGGAAAAGACGGGGCTAGATCAAAGCTCTGTGAAAGTCTCAAAAGGTCTGGAACTAGTACAAAGGGCTTGAACAGAATTCCCCTTCCTCACCCTCTGGGGCCCCAGTGTGAATCTTTGGGCTTCAACCCCAAGTTCAATTCCCTTAACCCTCTGCAGCCCTCCTGAGCCCGACCCAGGCCTGGGTGGTAGATCCTGAGGCTCGTGATGAGAAAAGAAAAAGAGGGCGATGTCAGAGGTTGGCTTCCCAGGCCAGAGCAGCTGATAGGCCAGCACAGTAAGATCCAATAAGATCCAACATTTGCCAAACAGAAGTTTGGCCAGAGGCTCGAGTTAGAGCTGTTTCCAGAGAAGAGGGAGAGATTTGGGCAACCAGGGTTTTTCATGGTCCTGGAAAGCTGAATGGACAGGGTGGGAAATGCTATCCCCAGTTTTCAGATGGACCTGAACCCAGAGATGGTCAGCATGTGCTGACGGCTAGACAGCAGCCCAGCCCCAGAGATCTGAGTCCTAAAATTGGGAATGGGGCATAGGACAAAGCAAGGCTGTCCAGTAGAACAGGAGTCCCACATCGGCCTGCCCCAGCCCCTCCCCTTACATGAGCGATGCTGATGCCGCAGTAGATGGAGAAGGCAGTGGCCAAGTCCTCATCGAACTTGCTGAACCATGGCCCATTGATCTTGTTCACCAGCTCCGCCACACCAATGACCTCTGGGAAGGGAGAGGGACAGAGAATGACCAACTGGTAGAGGGGCCCAGGGGGAACTGTCCTCCCAGGGTTCCTTTCTTTCTTTTTCTCAGTAGTAGAGATTGAACTCAAAGCCTTCACACTGTGCTACATCCCCAGCTTTTTAGAATTTTGAGACAGGGTGTTGCTAAACTGCCCAGGTTCATCTTAAACTTGTGATGCTCCTGCCTCACTTTCTGGGAAGGCTGGGATTACAGGTTTGAGCCACCACTCTTGGGCTCCAGAGTTTCTTCAGGGCACATCCTGTTCCTAGGAAACTTAATCCCTTCAGCTCAGGGACCCTTGGGGCATCAGGGAAGAGTTGGACCTGCCACTCCACACACACACACACACACACACACGCCAACTTGGCCCCACTCCCATGCCAAGCTCTCGCACCCTGGTTCTCGTTCTTGATAGGGAAGCAAAGGATGTTGCGTGTACGGAAGCCAGTGCTGTCGTCCACACCACGGTAGAAAAGCGGGTGGGCGTAAGCATCCGGGATGTTCAGGATCTGGCCAGTAGTTGCCACATGGCCTGCGATGCCCTGATCAGCTGGGATGCGGATCTCATAGCTCTGGAGAGGCAGGGATGGAGAGAGAGGAAGTTAACAGACCAGGCACAATGGGGCCAGCATATGTAAGGCCTGCTCCCCAGTGCCCTCTGTGGGCCCCCACACCACACACACACACACACACACACACACACACTTCACACTCTCACCTCATCATCCACCACACCTCCATCGAACACCTTGGCCACCAGCTCATTCTGATCCAGGAGAAACACCGAGCAGCTATGGGGAGAAGGGATTGGTTTGCAGGGCTCTGACACCTCTCCCACCATCCCACTTGGGTGGAAGCTGGACTTCTGAGGCCCTGCAGGAGTGCAGAGATAAGAGCCTCTCAGAGTTGACTGACTCCAGGCATTCCCTCACTCAAAAAAAATTTTTTTTTGAGCATTTAATATGTGCCAGGCACTGTTTTAGGTGCTAGGTGCAAAGCCAGCTCTGCCCCTGGTATCAGTGGTGCTTATAGTCTAGTAAGAAAGACAGAAAAGAAATAAATATTCTGCTATGGGGGTGGCTATGGGGCCCCACAAGAAGGCTGGGGAAGAGGGAGGAAAGGTGGGCATGAGGATTGAGGCCTCTCCTTCGTCCCATCCCCTGGGTGGCTTTGCTCACATCTCTGCATTGCTGAGGTTTCTGGCTTCTGTGATGATCTCTTGGAGCAGGACAGAGACATCATCTGGGGGAGGAGGGAATGCAGGCAGAGGTGAGACCAGGCTGAGGGATGAGGCTGGCTCTCCCTGCCTCCTCCCCAACAGCCAGGCATGGAGGAGGACAGTGCACTCACCCAGGTGAGTGAAGAGGTTCTTTGCCACCTGGAGAAGAGCCTGGAACGGAGGAGATCGGAGATCATAGGGAGGTTGGGTTAGGGGTCACCCCACCCAGCCAACACTCCAATACCCCAAGATATTCTCCACCCTCCCCTGGACTCTCTGAGAGGGTTGGAAAAGGTCAATGACTAATACACTGTTTGGCTTTTAAGTACAACCTTTAGCTCTAGCTGCCCAGATGTTCTGTAGTGCCCATGTTGAACACTAGGGGGCAATGACACACAGGGCCTGCAGCCCATGGTACGGACCGGAGGAAACTATGGTCCTCCCTAGTAGGAGAGCTCCAGGTCACTAGGTCACCTAGCCGGCTGCCATTGGCCCAGAAGGACACGAGCCTCTCCCTGGTGGCTGAATCTCTAGGATAAAAGCTGGGCAAGCGGGGCGATCAGGTCCCAGGAGAATCTAGAGACAGGCAACTCACCTGGCACTCACACTTGAGCTTCTGCTCCTTCTGGAAGGCCAGGGTGCTGGTGAGCACGGTGCTCGTGTAGTGGAAGCAGTGCTGGATCACACGTTCATCCTGGCCTGTGAACCTGGAGCAGGGGCTGAGGGTCACCGAAGAGGGAAGGCAAGGCAGGCTTCTCCTTCCATTTCTCCTTCCTTCCACGCTCCCAGGAAGCCAACCATAATGCTCCGCAGCTGGGGCGGCTCTGTTGCCTGCCTCCCGCCTTAGGCTGGGGGCTCCCTGAAGCGAGGGCTCCACTCCTCTTCAGACCAAAATGAAATGTAGTTTCCTCCTCAGGCTGTTGCTTTGTTTCTGGGTTTTGAATAGGTCTTGCTCTGGAACCCCTGGGCCTAAACAATCCTCCTGCCTCAGCATCCCCAGGAGCTGAAACTATAGGCACAACACAGTGCCCAGAGGGGATCTACCCAGACCAAGGCTGAGAGTCGTTTCTCAGACGAGACACTCGCCCAGGCCAGAGCTGGGTGTCCTTCCGCTCTTTCCCCGGTGCTCTCCAGCCTCGAGGGAGAGCAGTGCCAGAGAAGGGAAACAAGACTGGACACCAACATGGCTCTAAATAAGCCAAAATGGGTGACAGAGATCAGCAGTGACCTGTGCCTCAGCCAGCAGCAGCTGCCAGGGTCTAAGAGCCCCCTTAGTCTCACAGCTTTGCACTGACAAACTGTTCAGTTCACCACAACTGAGACAGTCCTGCTCAGCCCCCTTCCCTCACTGATGCCCAAGCGGAGCCCTGTCCTGCCTCTAGTTGCCTCTCCCAATCCACAGCACCCCTGCCCCAGACTCACAAGTCTCCTCCAAGCTTGTTGAAGCTACAAGCCAAGGCTACCACCTGGTCAGTAGCTCGACTGATGACAGGGACACAGAGCATAGTCTGCAGCTCACAGCCCAGCACGTTCTGTAGCTGCCTCACATCCTCCTGCAAAGGGAAGACAGGAGCAGGGTGGCTGGGGTAAGGGAGGAGAGAGGGACTATTTCCTTCCCCAGCTCTCATCTACATACTGTAACAGGCTGTCACGGGGGCAGGAAGGCACAAAGTCCCTGGGTCTGGTGTCCTCATTTTCTAGCCTGTCTGGCTTTGGGGTCTGCGTGAGCGTGTGTGTGTGTGTGTGTGTGTGTGTCTGTGTGTGTGTATGATG
>PVLA01008870.1:0-45144 GCA_004027455.1 Hydrochoerus hydrochaeris
TAACATACCTCATAGATCTAGAGAAATCACTCCTAAAATTCATCTGGAACCAGAAGAGACCTAGAATAGCAAAGGCAATTCTAAGCAGCAAAGCCAAGGCAGGAGGCATCACAATCCCTGACTTGAAGTTATACTACAAAGCTACTGTAATAAAATCAACATGGTATTGGAATAAAAACAGACCTGAAGATCAATGGAACAGACTAGAAGATACAACCACAAACACACTCAGCCACCTTATCTTTGATAAAGGGGCCAAACATGTTCAGTGGAAGAACGATAGTCTCTTTAATAAATGGTGCTGGAAAAATTGGCTATCCATATGCCGAAAACTAAAATTAGACCCATGCCTATCACCATGTACTAAACTAAAATCCAAATGGATCAAAGATCTAAATATTAAAACAGAAACACTAAATCTGCTGCAAGGCAAAGTAGGTAAAAATCTTGAAGACATAGGGGTAGGTAGAAAATTCATGAAGAAGAACCAAACTGCATGGGGAATACTTCCCAGAATCAATAACTGGGATCACTGCTTATTAAAGAGTTTCTGCATGTCCAAAGAAATCTCCAGCAGAGTGAAAAGAAAACCCACAAACTGCAAAAAATCTTAGTGAACTGTCCCTCAAAGGACTTCTGTCTAGAACTTATGAAGAATTAAAAAAAATCAGACCCCCGAAATTCAAAGACCCAATCCAAAAATGGGCATCCGAGATGAACACACAGTTCTCAGATAAAGAAATATGAATGGCCAATAAATACATAAAAAATGTTCATCATCATTGGTCATTAGAGAAATGCAAATTAAAACCACACTGAGATTCCATCTCACTCCAGAAAGAATGGCCAGGATCAACAAAACTACCAACAACAAATGTGGAAGAGGCTGTGGGGAAAAAGGAACTCTTCTGCACTGTTGGTGAGAGTGTAGACTGATGCAACCACTGTGGAGGTCAATCTGGAGATTCTTCAAAAAGCTGGGGATGGAGGTCCCATTTGACCCAGCTATTCCACTCTTAGGCAGACTCCTAGATGATCTAAAAACATCTTAACACAGTGATATATGCGCACCCATGTTTATAGCGGCACAATTTGTAATAGCCAGATCTTGGAAACAACCTAAGTGCCCATCAACTGAGGAATGGATAAAAAAATTGTGGTACTTTTATACAATGGAGTACTACTCAGCTATAAAGAATGATCACATTGAGATATTTATAAATAAATCTTGAATCTATACTCATAAGTGAAATAAATCAAACTCACATGTATAAATATTGTATAGTCTCCCTATACAGTAAGAAATTATAAGAGTACAGAAGATTTTATGGAAATCATGGTTCACCATTATACTGCTTTGATTTCTCATGTCTTCATTCATTGGTTCGAATGGTTTTAGTGTTTTGTTTGATCTTAATATATGTGATCATATGAATAGTTACTTTGAAGACAAGACAGTATGGTAGCCAGTGTTGATTTAATATCATCTTGCTCTGAAGTCCTACCATGCTTTTGTTTTTCTATTACCATTGGTTCTATCATGTTGTGTCTTATTGGATTTTAATATGTATGATAGTAAAAACAAATTTTTATGGAAAATGAAATAATATAGCAGCCACTGTTCATCTTTGGTTATAATGGTTCAGAATGTCTTGGAATACTTCCATTCTTTTGAGTTGTTTATTCTACTTTGTTATGTTTGACATTGTTGTGTGTAAAGCTAAACTCAACTATTTCAAAGAAAGAGACATTATGATAGCTACTGTTAATATCCAATTTTCTTGTTGTGAAGTGCTGTGTTACTTACATTGTTCTGTTCTGATCTGCTTAGATCTGTCCTCTTTTGTTTTATTCTCTTTAAAATAAAAAAAATTTTAAAAAAAATTACTGTACAGTTATGGTGGTGGTCTAACGTGGCAGAAGGCAAAAGTGAGAATGTTTATGACTTCCTGCTTCTTCTTCAGCCTAATTACAACTCCCTTCCTGTTTGCACACACAGAGGATTCCAATTGGTTCCTCACACATCATCAATATCCGCCCCATGTGCCACTTCAATCACAGGTCATATACCTCTCTTCCTCTCTGTATCTGGTGGAAGGAGACAGCCCAGCCGCCATGGGTTGTGTGCTCCATTCCACATCCCCAACTGAATAAACCTGTTCATGTTGTACTTTTGCTTCTCTATTGTGCCAGAATACTCTAACAATGACCTCACAAGAAAAACCGTATTATACTCAAGGCAGTTAAACTAAGTCTGAGAAAAATATGATACCAAAACCCTGGGAAATTATGTTTCTTAAGAAGAAAATAAATTCTGAATTACAAACAAATAACAATTATAATCTGTGGCCAAAGCAGTAATGGTAAGAAAATGGATAACCTTAAAATGCATTAATCAGAAATAATATGGAAATTTCTGGACTAATATGTATATTTAAGAAACTAGGAAAAAAAGTTATTAATAGATCATAAATAAGTTAGGAAAGTTGCTAGATACAATGCCAATAATTATACTTGTACGTATATATTTAAGATAAACGAAAACATATAACCATACAAAAACTTGTATGTGATTGCTCATGGCAGCATTACCAGCAATAGTCAAAAAGTAGAAATAACACAATGTTCATCAACTGATGAGTGGAGAAAAAATATGTTCCACAATGAAGTATCATTCAGCCATAAAAAAGAATAATGTGCTACAACATAGATGAACCTTATGTTTCCCTCTTTCACGATATTTTTCTGAAATGGACTCTAAACCCAACACCAAGGCAGAGGGCATTTTGCTGACTTGTCTAAGATCATGCTACTAGAAAATGGGAGTCCTACAAAGAATGTAGATGATGATGTTGAACACAATGGCACAAGCCTGTCACCAGTTATTTGGGAGACCTATGCAGGAGGACTGCAAGTTCAAGAGTACCTGAGCAACTTGGAGAGACCTTGTCTGAAATTTTTTTTTTTTCTTTTTAGAAGATAGGGTCTCACTATGTAGTTCAGGCTGACCTTGAACTCAGAGCAAATCCTCCTGATTTGACCTCCCCCATGCTGGGATTATAGGTATACCACCACACTCAATTTTAGAACAAAATCTTTTAAAGGCTGGGGATATAGCTCAATGCAACGCCTTGCTGCTTCTTCAAAGTACAAAATGCTGAATCTGAGAGTTGTTTAATATGATTGCAGAAGTATGCTGGTGAATAAAATGCTAAAATGGAAATTGCCACAAACACAGCCAGTGACTCCCATTAAGCAAGACACAAAGGATGGCAGGCTACATCATGTGGTAAATGAATATCTACCTTTTCAAAAGTTATAAATGAATTATGATGCCCTCTCAGATTTCAGAAGATCCCCATCAAAAACAGCATGATTAGCTATGGAGATAATGATCCTATTGATGTTTGTGAAATAGGCTCAAAGACTGTTTCTCATGTTGAGGTTCTGGCAAGGAATTCTTGCTCTTATTGATGAAGGCAAAACAGGAAATCACCTGCTAGGAGATTTGATGATATTGAAGCCCCAAAGTTTCACAATATTGGTGAACTTCAGAAGTTTAAAGCAGGGTACCCAAAAGTTACTCTTAGTTGGTTCAGATTTTATAAGGCATCACATAAGAAATCAAAAACTGTTTGCTTCTCACAGAATCTACAAACAAGGCTTTTGCTCTTGATGTTACTAGGTCTGTTGCAAATATTAGAAAGCATCACTTATGAAGAAATGTAAGGGAGAGGCTACAAATTGCACAGATATTGTGCTCATCACTTTGGCAGTACATCTATTAAATTTCACAAACATGCAGGTATGTGATAGCCCTTTCTACTATATAAAGAGGAAGCAAGAACATTAGTTAAGTTGGTAACATCTTTACTAAATAAAGAAAATAATGAAGAGCACTTTCTTGGCAAGTGATTGAAATATCTAAAGTTCTGCCACCAAGATACCAATCTTTAAGGACCCTTAATTAAGACTTCTTTCCCTCTAAGTGCCTGAGAAAGGCAGGACTATGAACATTTTCTCACTTCTTAAAAGTTCATTTTATTCAAGCTTTTTTTTTTTTGAGACAAGGTTTTTCTGTGTAATACAAGCCAGCATCTAACTTGTGAGAATCCAGCCTCAGTCTTATTACTCCAATTTTTTGAAATATGCAATATTTAAATAAATATTGAAAAAAATTTTTGGTGTTTTTGTGTATTGTGGTATATTGCCAGGCTGGCCATGAATTCTTGGCTAAAGCAATTCTCCTGCCTCAGCCTCCTAAGTAACTGGGACTATAGCTGTGAACCACTGTACCCAGCTGAGAATTTTTTTTAAAAGAATAGAGTAAATGGCCTTACCTTGATAAATTTAAAGCCCTAATAAAATGAAATAACTTTCTTAGAAAACCAGTTAAAGAAACTAACTTAAATTGAAGCAAGAATATGAGAAGAGCTACCAGAGTTGGGTTTATGAATGAGTTTCACCAAACTAAAGGCTTGATAAATTTTAATAAAGTAAAAAGAAGGCATTATGTTTAAAATAATTTATAGTACAGAAAAGAACAAAAGCTTGATTTTCTGAAAAAGGCATATAATTGAAACTCAAATGAGTTAAGAATAATATAAAACCCTTTACAGATTAAGAAAAAAAAAATCAATGAATTGGTTAACAAAGATAAACATTAAAAACCAGTACCTTTACTATGCGCCAGTAACAAATAATCAGAAAAGATCTGGGGGGAAACAAAGATTCCAATCACACTACCAACCCAGCCTTATAATATATCCAGTAACCCACTTCATCTTAACCAAAAACCCAAGAAGTGACATCCCATAGTAAATTTAATAAAAAATACAGAGACCTATATGAAGAAAACTGAAACTCTGAAGAAGTAAATGTATATTTAAACAGATTTACTTGAATTAAGTACATTCCTTCCTGCACAGGAATACATGATACTGGATTTGGCACTGCTTTTCTGGATATCACACATAAGCACAAAGAACTTAATTACAAGTATTTTTTCCCAACACGCAGATTGCCTTTTACTCCTTTGACAGTGTCATGTGATGTTAAAAAGTTTAAATTCATTTTTGGTGGTGCACACTTGCAATCCTAGTACTTGGGGATGCTGAGGCAGGATGATCTGAAGTTTGACATTAGCCTGGGCAACTAAAGCGAGGCCCTGTCTCAAAATGAAAAATATTAAAAGGGCTGGGAATGTAGTTCAGTACAAAGGCACTAGGTCACTAGGTTCAAGTCCCAATCACTAAGGTCACCAAAAAACAAAACAAAACAAAACAAAACACACAAAAATAGGTGTTGGCTCTATTACTCTATTATATAAAAGAAAATACAAAGAATCAATTTTGGATAGGAGAAAAGCTTACAGGTATTTGTTGTCTTATTTCATTGGAAGAGAGTTGCTTTAACATTATCTTCAAAATAACCAATCTTTTAGATTTTCAAATAATATATTAAAAAAATAACACTAATAGGAACTTTTTTACTTACAGTTTCTTATGTAACAGCTGGCAACTGATGACTTTGCCAGGAGCTCCATTCCCAAATCTTGTAATCTGCCAGAGTTTTCAGTTCCACATGCAGCCAGAGCTGTCTGGTCAGCAGAAAAAAGGGTTGTCTGCATATCTCCAGAAGCAGTGCTATTGCTTTTTATTTCTGAAAGGGTGTTCTTTACATCTGTTGTCATACATCGAACTTCAGCCATTTGAGTTTTGAGTCTTTTCAGCATCTTTAAATCAGAGGGCACTCGCCACATTGCTTGCTGCTTCCTTTGGTCTTTATCTTTTCGACAATATGATGCTTGAAAGAGAAGAAGTCATGTACATATAAATTTTGACACTTATGACATTATTTTGTACCATCAGTATATATAGATGTGTAAAACAAGCTAAGGTATTTTACGTGGTATTTAAAAAAAATTAAATTCCATTAATGAAAATCAAGACAAACCCGTGTCCTAATTTTATTTGCACCTTCAAAGTTAAGTTTGAGTCACATGGAAATCACATAACTCTAAATTATATACTTAATTTCAAAAGTTTAAAAGCTTGACCTAATTGCTAATTTACAATAAAAGCATTGTGGCTAGGCTCAGAAGAGTATGCTTGTGAAAGAACCATGCAGCATTTTTCCCATATAATCCACAGTCCACCAAGACGTCGGAGTGGGTATCTTTCTTTTTTTTGCCTCTTTTGTGCATGCTGAGCAAATGGTTTACCACTAAGCTACATTCCAAGCCCTTTTTTAATTTTTATTTTGAGACAGGGTTTCACTAAGTTGCCCAGGCTGGCCTTGAACTTGCAACCCTGCTACCTTAGTCTCTGAGTAGCTTGAACTACAGGTATATGTAGCAGCACCTGGCTGCTGCCAGAGCAATTTTCTAAAACCCAAACCAGATACTACTTTCTGTTCAGAATCATCACATGGAATTCTACAGCATTTAGGAAGAACTGACATGGAACATAGAGTCCTATATTATGGATTTTTGCCTCCTCTGCAAATGTACCCCAATCTTTTGGCATTATAAGGTGAGCATCTTTATCCAAAATGACCAGAATGATTAGGAACAAAAATGTCTCAGATTTTGGCCCATTTGTATAGACCTTACTACAGCTTGAGCATCCTTTCAAAAAATCCTGAAATACTTTAAAATCCCAAAGAATTTAAACATCGTATCAATGCTCAAAAAGTTTTGGTGGGCCACGCATGGTTGTGTATGCCTGTAATTCCAGCACTCTAGAGGCTGAGGCAGGAGAACTGCCATCAGTGCAAGGCCATCTTGGACTATATAGATGAGTTCAAGGCCAATCTAAAGTACACAGTAAGAACCTGTCTCAAAAAACAAGACAGACAGACAGAGAGAGACACACACACACACACTTCCATTCTGCAAGTATACAGTACTTGAAGAAAAAAAGGTCTACTCTCCACCTTACTACAGCGACTCTACTTCTGTTTTGCTACAGAGGGTCTGCCTTAAAATTTTGTAGGTAAAAAGGAACAACAAAATTGTACAAACACATTCGATTTTATATATACACACACACATAATTTAAGAAGGTAAAGCAGTATATTTTGTTAATACACTGAATATATTTTAGAAAACATCAATAGTTTTTAAAATATAACGTTAATGGTAAGTCCTTAGCTATTCAAAATAACTATCTCTGAGGGTTTCAGAAAGTACAGATTAATACACAGCCCCACCTTATTTGTTTATTTTTGTTTTATAAGACAAGGTTTGCTATATAGTGTAGGCTGGCCTTGAACTCACTGTTGGAGCCCAGGTCGACCTCCAACTCACAGCAATCTTCCTGCCTCAGCCTCCCCAAGTGCTAAGAGTACAGGCATGCACTACCACACCTGGCTATTTCTCTTTAACATACACAACTTCAGCATATTAATCACTGCTGCTAATTGGCATGCATTTCTAATAAATACCAGCGCATGAATAACTGATGTTTTTGTATGTTTAATTTAGACACAGTTTCTCTTGGAAGTTAGGTTTGAAAAACTCTGAGCCTGTTCACAAAAAGGACAACTGTAGTTATATATGGATTAAACCAGTGATGGAAAACCTTTTAGAGCTTTCAATGATCCAAGGGGCTGGCTGTGGCACACATGCCCTGGAGTTCACCACCACTGAATTAAACTATTGATTAGACAACATAAATGGTAATTCATTAAAAAATCTCCTAAAAGGCATTTTTAATTTGTTTCTGCCTATAATACCTTTGGGCAATAGTTAAAAAGTCATTTGATTGGTATGTCATTCTTGTGGCATAGAATGAAAAACCTAATCACTACACAAACACACTGTTTCTACTTAGATGAAATATGTGGATGAAAATTAAATGGTTCTTTTGCAGAACAAGAGAAAAGCAGAAATTATTATACCTGTGGGCTGCAAAAGTGAGGCAGGTGGGCAAGGCTGTAAGTCCCACAAATTATCCATATTGTTCCTGTCCTTAAGGTCCAACAAATGTATTAAGATTAAAGGATCAACGTCTAATAAACTACTGGTAGCAGCAGAGCATAAATGTGCTCTTCTTGACATTCGGCTGCTGGCAGCCACATACCCATGGCTACTACCTGCAAAGAAATAAAGGCAGAGAAGATGTGTATTCGTCAAATTTACGTATGCATAAAAGAACAGACATGGTTAATGTTGTGTGAACACCATCTACACATCTATCTCTTAGGAATTCATGTTCATGACGAGAAGCACAAAGAGAAATACTATAGCATAGTGATTAAGCAGTGGTCTTATTAATACCCAGAATTCAAAAGCAATCATTAAAAAGACAACAAATGTGTACAATGTACGCAACTGAGTCTTAAATGAAAGAAGATAAATTCTCATGGTGTAACAGATTCCAAAGAACAAGACACCAAAGTAAGAATTACCTCCAGGTCTCTGGATGGCAAAATGTTCAATGACTGTTTAGTAGACTTTTTTTTTGCCTTGATTAACATTAGAGTACAATTTGAGGTTTGGTGACTAAACTTGATGATCTAAACATTACACATATTTGTATTTCTTGGTGCCTAAAAGGAAAGCATCCGACTTTTCTCTAGTGATTATTATAATGTCTAGCAATGAGGTATGAAAATGTTCCTTAAAACTAATCTTCAATAAAGCTATTTAAATATATTCTAAAGAGACACATCTTTTTAAAAATGCTACATGCATCAGTGGTAGAGTGCCTGCTTGCCATGAATGAGGATGTGTTTAAGTTCTAGGAATACATACACACATACACAATACCATATATGCAAGAAAATCTGAAGCAACAGTAAACAATACAAAGATAATACAATTAGGTCCAGTCAGGCATGGTGAAACACTCCTGTAATCCTATCACTCTAGAAACCTAAGACAGGAGGATTTCAAGTTTGAATCCAGCTGGTGCAACTCAGTGAGAACTTTTGTAAATAAAGAAAGGGGTAGGGTACTGGAGATAAATCAGATCAGTGTGAAGTGAGTGTGTGTGTGTGTGTGTGTGTGTGTGTGTGTGTAAGTTAAGTAAATCTGGTCCTGAACACACAGGTATTTATGAGAGGTTCAGTCCAAAATAACTTCAGGGAAAAGTTCTATTATTTAGAAGCTTTGGGTTAATTAGTAATTTTCATGTTTTTCACTTATTTTCAAATTCTTTTGTCCTCAACTGTCCTGTTCTTTTTTCTTAGGATAAGAAATAACATTCTAATGATGTTGCTGCCAATTTATGTTGCTGCCAATTTTTCTTTCCAGTCCCTATGTCCACTAGACCTCCCACTAAATTGCAGAAAACTATCCTCTTTTCACACTGAAATTGTTAACCTCTTCTTTTACCATAAGTTCCCAAATTAGACTATATATCAGTTAGCTGGAAAAGACTAAAATATTCCTGGATCTACCGCAGATACATTGAGAATACTGGAGTGGGACTGAGGATCTATTTCCAAAAAGCTACTTAGGTGTTTACGATGTACAATAAACCACAGGTGGCTATAATGTATAGTAAACTTTGTATCCTGAATACCTAGTTCTGCTTTAAATATAGAAGTTGCTCAGTCTCCTGGTTCAGCACACCTAAAATACAAAGAACAGTTAGCAGTCTCCCGGTTCTCACTGCTGTTCTAGGCCACCATTCTAACCACTCAACAAAAACTCCTTTCTTTGGGGTTGTACACTTTGGCTACTCCCTGTCTACATGATCATTCTTTTTCTACTATCATATTCCAGGATAAATATTAATGGCCTTAGCATCTATTTCAGTTTCTCTCTTAGAGTTAATGTTGCCACCACTCTGTGGATATACACATGTATGTCTCATACATAAACATACAGCCTAATCAGTATTCACAAAGCAATCACAACATGAAGAAACAGATTACTAGAACCCCAGAATCCCCACCATTCTTCCTAAAATTGATCACTACTACTCCCTAATGGTAATCCTGGTCTTAACTTAAAACCATAGTTTTGCCTTTTTTGAATTTATACAAATTTAATGAGATGGTACATATTCTTATACCTTGCTTCTTATTCCACATTTGACTTACAAGATTCATCTATAATGCTGCACATAACAGTAGCTTATTCATCTTTATCTCAGTATATGAATATATCCAACTTATTTCTCTATTCTATCAGAAAGAATTTGGGTTGCCTCTAGTTTTTGGCTATTAAGAATAAGACCACTGGCTGACATGGTAGTATACACCAATAATCGTAGCACTCAAGAAGCAGAGATAGAAGGATCATTTTGCATTTGAGGTCAGCCTGAGCTACACAGTGAGTTCAAGGGCAACCTGAACTACATAAAGAGATCCTATCTCAACTAACCAGTCAATGGCTCAATCAATCGATTGCTCAATCAATCAATCAAGCTAGCCACTAAAAATATAAGCAAATAACCATTCTTCAAGTGCATATAGAAAAATAAAACATCTTGTAAAAAAGCAAATGGATCAGTGACAGGTTCCTCTCCTCTTTGGCCAACCCAGATGAATCTTGCTAAACTGACATCGATCAACTCAAGTTCATTAGAGCATAGTATATGTATTAGAACAAATCTCACAGCCCCACAGAGTCTAGTCCTAAAGTACTTTCATAGCCTACATTTTCACACCCTTAAATTTGTCATAAATTACCTTGTTTTCCTTAAAAATAGAAAACTAAAAACGAATGATGCTGCTCTAAAAATTCCTGTAGAAATCTACTGGCAAACACTAGCTCACATTTCTGCTAGAAATGGTAGAGTCATAGACAGATATATTTCAATTTTGGTAAATATTTGGTTTTCGAAAACAGTAGTATCAATTTTCATTCCCACCAGCATGGTATAAGAGTTTGCATCTCTCCATATGCTTTCAACACTTTGTATTGCTAAGTTTGTACAATATTAATAATCATGGTTAGTGTGCAGTGGGAATTCATTATGACTTTAGTTGGCATTTCTAAACAAGAGTGAAGAAAATTGAATAGAAACTCAGAAATCTTAAGAGATTATGCTTGGAGAGTAACCAGCACTTGAATACTAACAAAAATAAAGGTGTGGATGAAATCACTGGGCAATAAAGTAAGAAGCACAACAGGACAGAGCTTAGGACTGAAGTAAAAATGTTAAAGGAAGAGATTTTTAGTTATCTATTATTCAAATATGCAAAACAAGCCAGTGTTCACATTAAGGGCAAAAATGGGTAATGGGTTTGAAAGTCTCACCAAAACTTATCTTGAAATTTGATTCCAAACATAACTGCTAAGAAATGTAAACGAGCCAGTGATACAGGTCAGCGGCACAGCACTTGCCTGGCAAGCAGAAGTTCCTGAGCTCGAGTCCAGATTTAAAAAAAAAAAACAAAAAAACTATGGGAACTTTAGAAGTAATTAGATGACAGGGGTTCTACTTTCATAAATAAATTTATGTCTTTCTTGAGAAACTGGGTTAGGTCCCTCAAGACTGGATTACTTACTCTATGAGTTGTTCCATGCAAAGGTTATATCTGATGTTTTGGTCTCCTTCACATGTACTCATTTTCCATGCTTGCACACACTCTTGCCATCTGCCATGAGGCCCTCACCAGAAACAGAGTATATGGCAGCACATTATTTTTGGAACTTCCAGAAATGTGACCTTAATAAATCTCTTTTCTTTACAAACCACCTAGGCTCAAGCATTTTGTTATGGCAACAAAGGATGGACTAAGAACATTGAAAATGAGAATGGATTTACTGTTGAACAATAACTTTCAAACTAGGCAGTGGACCATGATTAAAAAGATTTGAAGGAGCAGATGGAAAATAATGTAAACAGAGCATTTCATGTGATCTTTGTGAGGACTCAGAAGACAAGGACACAAAGGAAAGTTTGGAACCTCTTAGAGGTTGGACAAGTGCTCATAGTCAGAATTCTGATAGAAATGTGGATAGTATACAGAAATGAGGAATGTCTTATTAGAAACTGCAGAAAAGACCATTCTTGTTATAAAGTAAATAGCTGAACTGTGTCCACATCCTAGTTTATGAAAGACAGAATGTGAGTGTGATAAGTTAGGTTACCCACAGAAAAAAATTTCAGGATAAAATAGAGAAGCTTTATGGATACTTTTAACCATGAACATCAAGATTCAGGAACATCACCTAAAGGCATGACTTAAAGATGAAATTTATAATAAAGTTGGAAGCAAATGTAAGGATTTGAAAATTCACAGCTTGCCCATGAAAAGAGCAAAAAAAAAAAGGGTATTCAAGAAAGAACACAGCTGTCACTTGCTGGAGAAATTATTTCAGCTAAAAGGTAGCCAGGTGCTAATCATCAAGACAATGGGACCAAGGCCTCCTATCACATGCTCAGAGGCCTAGGGGAACAATGTGGACTCAGGTTACAGGCACTTTCCTAGGACTTGCTGACTTGGGCCACTTATGATTCTACTCCCTGAACCCTGGTGCCATGTTCAGCCATACCACCAGTGGCTAAAATGGACTCAAGAGTGGTTCATGATGTGCTCTAGAATGTAAACGGTATGCCTTAGTGGGCCCCATACACTATAAGTATTAAGTACGAAGGGTCTCCAAATGCAAGAGCTATGGAGGTGTGGGTAGCTTCTGCTTAAATTTTTAGGAGGCTGGGCAGAAACTTGCTGAAGGCTGGAACTGCCACAGAAATTACTTGGTGCTATCAGAAGAGGATTGCTAGTCTTGAGATCCCAGAATGATAGAGCTACAAGTATCAACATGCAACACGTGAGAATAACCCCTTGGACTTGGACCACCAAAGCCACAGAGCAGGGTTTCCCAAAGCCTTTTAGGCTGATCTCCTATCCCAGTGTAGAGGAAGTGCCACATGAATAAAGGATTGTAACCTGCAGGGCAACATGAAATGATAAAACTTAAAACGTTTTCTTTAGACACAAATCAACCTTCCTCAGGCTCTAACCTTTCTCAAGCCTAGGGTATAGACTGCTACCTCCTCCTCTCCTTAGCCCAGAGGAATGTAAAGAATATACAGATGTTGGAACCAAGAATCAAAGTCCAATTTCCATTCCACAGGAAAAAAGGAAGCAAAAGATGGCTTCTGCTCTAGGATATAGCAAGCCTAGAGTGATGTACAGCCTTATTCCCATGCTCTTCTGTCTCTTACTATGAAGGCCCTTGGATACAGTGCAATGATGACCTATGGCAATGTAAGTCCCCTCCATCTCCTCAAGAGATGGCTTTAAATAAACCCATTTTTTCTTCCTTTCACCCAAAATGTCTTCCTGTTGTTTGTTTGGAAGTGTGAGCAATGGACCTATACATGTACACTATAAAATCCATACTATAACATATAGCACTTTTAGTACAAACTATATAGAGCAGTGACTACCACCTACGAAAATATAATATGGTCCAAAAAAGAGCAAAGAGATAAGACAAAATGGCTTGTGGCTTGGCTGCTATACCTGGAGGTCCTGAAGCAGCTGTATCTTCCATGAGTTCTCCTTCTTCCAATTCCATATTGTTATATTCTACATCATTTTCTCCAGACCTAAGGATAAACAAAATTCATTATCATTATGTTAAATATAATTAACATTTTTATTTGCCCCACTTAAGCAAATTTTATAATAATAGTGCACAGCTTTCTCCTGTAAAGACAGGATAGTTACAAGTAAAATCTTTTGTCAATATTAAACATATAAGTACTGTTAACGTTTAAGTAACTTCTTAAAATATGAAGGTATGTTAGAAACACTTTAAATCAGAAAATCTGAGAACCACAGTAAGCAAAAGAAGTTTAAAGTATTAATGACAGTAAAATTAAACTTAAATAATGTATTTTAACATTCAACAAAAAAGCATAAATTACTACATATGATTAAAATAACTTGAGAAAAAAAGTTTCTGCTTTCCATTAGGATTCACAAAGTGTCCTATATTAAAACAAAAAAATACCACTCACTACTACTTTAAGTACTTTAAGAAGTAACACTCTGAAGAATACAAATCAATGCTAGTTTTATAAACTTATAGAAATCTTAAGATTAGCTTCCAGCTTGATAATGTAAAGAGACCTGCAGAACTGTTCTCAACTGAAACTGATGAAAAACATTTCTAAAAAACCATTTATAGGGAATGGGGATTTAAATCAGCAGCATAAGCACCTGCCTGGCAAGCACGAGGTTGTAAGTTCAATCCCCAATACCAAAAACAACAACAATAACTAAACTATTTATAAGCTGGGTGTAATGGCATATGATTGCAGTTCCAGCATTCCAGCACCCTAAGAAGCTGTGGCAACTGGGACTCCAGCCTGGGCAAATGAGCAAGACCTGCTCTCAAAATAAGAGGATTAGAGTCTGGGAATGGTCCAGCACTTGGGAGGCTAAAGCAAGAGGATTGTCATGAGTGTAAGGACAGTCTGAGCTATACAGTGAGTTCAAACCCACCCTGAATTACAGAGTGAGATCCTATCTCAAACAAAACAAAGCATAGCAAAGCAAAGCAAAACAAAATACAACACACTACAAGAGATAAGAAACTCACATTTCAAGAGAGTGATTGTCCCAGGGTCAGAAAAACAGGGTTGGAAATATAGCTGAGTAGAGTGCTTCCTTTCATGCCCAATGCCCCTAGTTCAATCCCCACCAGTACAAAAAAAAAAAAAAAAAAAAAATTTAAAGATTCTAGAAATGGTCCTAAGGAGACAGTTAATGGAGAAACATCTATCCCCCCACCCCAAAAATAAAAAATATTAAAATTCGGTTAGAATTTGCATTTGTGGTGCCTGAACCAAAAATCACTCCATATGGCCACAACATCCAAAACTGTTATTCACCCCAAAAGAAACTCTACTCTAGACTTTCCCACTTCTCATAGCTCCCAAGAAGTTATACTCTTAGGAGAAGAAAGAAATAGGTATTTTTCATTTTGCCCCCAGCTACTTTTTGCTGAAAAAAAAAAAAAAAAGTCTATTAAAAAATACAGAGAGAGAAGCCACCACCGTGCCAGGGAGAGAACTATCGGCATTTCCTGAGCTCTGCATCATGTTGGAACTTGGGGCACTGGAAGACCAAGCAGCCAGCTTGCCCCCCTGGTAAGCAGCTGGGGGCCTCACAAGCTACCACCGCACCAGGGCAAGAACTATTGGTGTTTCCTGAGCTCTGCATCATGTTGGAACTTGGCGCACTGAGAGAACAGGCAGTCAGCTCACCACCCTGGTAAGCGGCTGGGGGCCTCACAAGCCACCACCATGTCAGGGTGAGAACTATCGGCGTTTCCTAAGCTCTGCATCATGTTGGAACTTGGGGAGCTGGGAGAACAGGCAGCCAGCTCGCCAACCTGATAAGTGGCTGGAGGCCTGCCTGTGCAAAATCAGACATCAATCCATCCCTTATTTCCCCCCCCCCCACCCCATTAGCAAATGGGAGCTGGAGGTTTGAGTATCTCTTGGGAGGATGAATGTATGCAGAGTGGCAAGTAAGGGGGATTTCCTTCTACCATCTCTTTGAAGGCAAATATTTTTATCAGTTTTGCTCAGTTCTAATTAATGGTGCTGCTCTATTCAATATTCTGTTTTTATAAGTTCAAGATTTCCTTCCATTTTGCTCTACCTGATTGAAAAAACAGCCAATGTGAACAGAACAGGATGTACTACTGTGCCTACTGCTGTTGTCCTGGTGACTTGCTGTGAGGTTCTGTGCCAATTTCACTGCACTGCCTCCCATGGGTTTGTTCTGCCTTGTTCTGCTGTACCTTCAAAAAACAAAAGTAAATAACAAAGTAACAAAATACCTCCAAAAAACTCCCAACTCCACCAAAGCGGATCCATGGGGCATGGATGAGGAGAAACTCAGAAACAAAGCAATAGAATAATATAAGGTGATTAAAAAGTAAATAACAACAACAAAACAAGTCAGTAAGGTACTGAGCAACCTGAAACAGGATATAACTAAACAGATAATGGACTTAAAAAGTAAAAGGAGGAAAAGAAAAGTTCTCTAAAGGATATAACTGCATTTATGTTTAACTGTGTAGGATTGATAACCATTTTGCTAAGTTTTTATTGGATCATTGAACAGAACTGTTTGCAGCCTCACTGAATGTCCATTTTGTATGCTTTAATTTTTAACTTGAACAACTATGTCTAAGAAGACAATATGTAATTTATCAAGTAGTGATTTCTTACTGTTTATTTTTTTTCTGAAATTCTGTATTGTTTCTACCCCTTTTTCTGTTTTGATTTTTTTCCTCTTTAAATAAAATTTTTAAAAAGTGAAAAAAAATACAAAGAATCAATGAATCAAAGAGTTGGTTCTTTGAAAGATTAAATAAAACTGACAAACACTTAGCCAACTTTATCAAAAAAAGGAAAAGACTCAAATCCACAAAATTAGGATGAAAAGGGCAAAATCACAACAGACCTGACAGAAATCCAGAAAATTATCTATACCTACTTTGAAAACTTGTATTCTAACAAGATGGAAAATACAGAAGAAATGGACAGATTCCTAGATATACATGAATTAACAAAGCTGATTCAAGAAGATATAAAAATCCTAAATAACCAAGTATCAGTAAATGAAATCAATGAAGTAATTAAAAACCTATCAACAAAGAAAAGCCCAGACCTCAATGGATTCACTGCTGAATTCTGTAAGAAATTTAGTGAAGATCTAACACCACTACTTCTCAAACTCTTTAATGAAATTTAAAGGGAAGCAATATTCTTAAATTCACTCCTGGAAGCAAGCATTACTCTGATTCCAAAACCAGAGAAGGACCCAACTAAGCAAGAGAATTAGAGGCTGATCTCCCTAATGAACATTGATGCAAAAATCATCAGTAAGATACTGGCAAACAGACTGCAGCAAATCATCAAAAAGACTGTACATCATGATCAAGTGGATTCATCCCAGGGATATAGGGATTGTTCAATATATGTAAATGTAATACACTGTATTAACAGAGCCAAGGACAAAAATCATATGATCATCTCAATAGATGCAGAAAAAGCTTTTGACCAAGTCCACCACTCATTCATGATAAAACCCCTACAGAAAACTGGAATAGGTCTTTATCTCAATCTGATAAAAGCTATCTATGACAAACCGACAGCCAGTGTCACACTAAATGGACAAAAACTGAAAGCTTTCACCCTAAAATAAGGAACACGGCAAGGATGTCCACTCTCAACACTCTTACTCCACATAGTCCTGAAAACTTTAGCTGAAGCATAAGACAAGAGAAAGAAATAAAAGGAAAAAAGATAGGAAAGGAAAAAGTTAAACTATCATTATGTGCAGATGACATAATACTGTACTTAGAAGACCTGAAAGACACCACCAAAAGACTTCTAGATTTAATAAGCAAATTCAGTAACATAGCTGGTTACAAAGTCAACACTCAAAAATCAATAGCCTTCTTATACAAGAATAACAAACTCACTGAGAGAGAAACTGAGCAGGGAAATAATAGCTTTTACAATAACATCCAAAAAATGAAATATCTAGGAATCAATCTAACTTCCTTCTTTTTTTCTAACAATGTTTTATTCTAACTTCAACTACAGAAATAGTTCAATAATTATAATTCATAAAAATAACAGCACAGGTTGATTCATTCTTTTTATAGATGAGAAAATGAGCCTACAATCTGGATGATTAGCACTAACTTTTTAAACTAGAAAATATTCATCCTTTTTTGTTATTTTATGAAGAAAAAAGATTAAAAAGTTAATTTGATGCAAGGTTTGGTGTGTGAAAGAAGTCTTATTTACATAAAATTTAACTCCCCAGAACAATCTTGAAATAAAACTTAACAACATAACAGTCAAATTGAAAATAACTACAATCTGGGCATAGTGATATATACCTGTAATATCAATACTGTGGGAGACTGAGGCAGAAGTATCTCAAATTGGATCCCAGCCTGGTGAATTTAACAAGAACATCTCTCAAAAAATAAAATAAAACAAAACAACAACCAAGTCAGGTTTAGTGGCACATGCTTGTAATCCCAGACTTGGGAGGCTTAGGCAGCATGATCACTGCAGGTTCAAGACCAGCCTGGGCTACAAAGTGAGTTCAAGGCCAGCCTAAAGTTGTACAGCGAGACCCAGTATCAAAAAGACCAAAATAAATAAATAAATAAATAAATAAATAGGGGTTTAACAACGAAATGTATATACCATTCCAGATTAAATCCTGGACCAGACAAAGGATACTGCTGACAAAATTTTTAAAAGGTTATATGATATAAGATGTAGCAGAACTGCTAACTATTCCTACTTTTAAGCCTTAGTTAATGTTTCTAATTTTATAATGGCAGTTAATTTGGGATACTTACATAGTTTCTTCATCTATGTCATTTTCTTCTGTGTTACTTGTTGCTGTGGAACTAGCAGAAGAACTGCTACCATCAAGATGATTTACTTCATCTTCACCAACAAGATCCAGATCCAGATCTCCATCTGAAAGCTCATGCTACATTAAGGCAAAAAACAAGATTTCTATCCCAAATGTTTCACTTGGGTCATTCAAGCTAGGCTATGATGTAAGCATCAATGAATACCACCTAGAGAAAATTCACGCAACCACACTGACTCATGGAACTATAAACATATGGTGGTCAATTTCAGCTAGGCTCTCAGTGCAACTAGAAATGCTTCCCAGATTCTACATCAGCTTCTAGTAAGGTTCCTCAAACAGTATTAACTCAAACCATACTCAAGACCCACTGAACCTTTATACTGCCCAAGGTAATTAAATAAATGCAAGTTTCTCATCTCAAAAATAACACGTACAAAACAATCTTATCTCTATATACTTGTATTAACTAAAAATCACAAACTTTTCTTTTGGGAGGAGGGAGCATTCCTGGAGATTAAACCTGGAACCTCTGCAGGAACTATATTCACAGTCTTTTTTTTTTTTTTTTTTTTTTTCTTTTTTTTGATCCTGGGGATCAAGCTCACGACCTCATGCTTGCCAGGCAGGCACTTATGCCACTGAGCTAAACCCCCCGGCCCTCACAGCCCTTTTTTTCACTTTGAGAATGGGTCTTGCTAAACTGGTAAGTTGCCCAGATCAGGCTCAAACTTGTGATCCTCCTGACTCAGTCTTGCAAAGTGCTGGGATTATAGCACATCACATGCCTGTAATTTAAGTAAATTATTCTTAAATTAAATTCTTAATTTATTATTCTAGTTATTGATTAACTAGGACGAAACCTGGTAATCTCCCAAGTTCCGATTCATTCTATCAGCATATGCAATGATAAAGTACCCTGGGGAATAAAAATGTAATACTTTTAAAATCCACAATTACATTAGTTTAGTTTTAAAAATGTACAACACAATTTGCTTCATAGATTACATAGTTTTCTGTAATGGACTAAAGTTTAAATCTTTGAAATGCTTTGACTCAACAACTTATAACTCAAAAACATTAACATTTATAGAAGATCTTCAATAATGAAACTAAGTGGATAATATTGTAAATATACTATTTACCCTACATGTTGGAAAGCATGATACCACCATTTCTATCATTTCTGTTATCAATCTAAAACTAGCTCAATTATTACATGATAATCTTCATTCTGAATCTTCTCCTCATCTTCTTCATCTTCCTTGGTCTCTCTTATACAAGCTGTAGCAGGACTACTTTCAAGAAGCATGTCAGAACATGATCCAGACTTCCTAGCTCGTGTCTCAGGTGTGTCATCAGTTTGGGGGCTAAGATGATTATCTGGTGGTGATAAGTCTCTTGATTTCTGAGTTCGAGACAGCTCAATCGTAAGTCTCTTTTAAAATAAGAACAGAAAAATTAACATTAGTCATGAAAACTGCCTCACTGGCACAGTAAGAAAAAAAAAAAGGTGTTCCTAAAACTGTTTCTTGAACTTTGTCCCTCACCCTTTCCTGGCTTTTATTTAAAAAAAAAAAAAAATCCATGACAAAGATAAATTTCCCTATTTATTCTCATCCTTGCATATCTAGCACAAGCTATATAAAATTAGCAAACAAATTCAGGCAGCTTTTTGATTTTTGCAGAGGTGAGTATCCAAGTCAGGGTTTTATGAATACTATACAACTGTTCTTCCACTGACCCACAGCTTGAGCAGTCTGATCCACCACCCCATCTCCCCAGTATTAAGAATCAAACTCAGGACACTGTACTTGACAGGCAGGCACTGAGCTTTAGCAGTTTTAAATAGTACACACAACATGAAAATTTCCAAACATATATATTTATTCAGATTTTCTTTCCTTGTCTATTAACTATTTTTACCACTCAACCTTCTAACTCATCCTAAATTCCACTGGAGAAAAAGAAAAATTCCTCACTATTATAAAATAAAAATTCATTAACATATCATCTCTAGTGGTCAATCAACAACAGTGAGAGTTCAAAACAGGGAAATTTCAAGTATTCCATAGTTTTGAAATCTTTAAATCTAAGGACTGGGGATTTAGCTCAGCAGCACAAGCTCTTGCCTGGTGAGTGCGAGGTCATGAGTTTAATCCTCGATACCAAAAAACGAAAGAAAACAAAATGAAATCTTTAAATCCAAGACAGCTTGTAGGATAAAATTAATTTAGTCACTGAGAGAAAAATAGAATTTACTTCAAACTAAAACAGGACTGACTATGCAATACAACTTCATGAGATAATGAAAATGTTCTGCATTGGTGATGCCAATATAAGCACTAATTTATGTACAAGCACCTAAGAAATAGTATCTTTATTTTTAATTAAGTTAAAGTGACATAGCCAAGTATGGAGAATGACTATCAAACTGGAGAGAACACAACACAGACACAAAAAAATTGAGAAATGCATAAGTAGGATCTTTTTCCTACAAAATTACAAACAAGAATGAATATGAAAAACCAAATCTAGCAAGTGAAAAGGTAAACAGAAATAGTACTACTTCCTTACCTCTTTAAGATTGTTTATTTGTTGGATGTAACTGGTCTGTGCAGCTTCCAACTGTGTGATATACCAATGCTGGTCCCGGCATTTTTGAAAAAAAGTTGGTGAACGTACCTGAAACCTTAAAAGCAGTTTCACATGAATAACAATCCAATAATAAAATATAATCAATCTGACCATGAGCCTATAACTATAAATTCCTACAATATTATTTTAGTTTATTTGATTATAAGGTAAAAATTAAAATGAACTCAGAGCTTCTAAAATGACACATATGATCCTCAATTCATAATGATTTAAGTTTTTGAATAGTTGTCCAAACATGAACTATAGTTTTCTAGAAATAACTTGCATAATAGGATTAAGTTTCCAAGCTAACTGACTAATGTATATTGGTTATAATAATGCAGTTCAGATACAATGATGATCACGAGCTGGGAAGAAGATTACATTATGCAGAAAGAAATAGGAATATTCTATTTTCCTACCCCATTGCTTACAGTCAGGCCCTAGCAAACTAATGCAAAGTTTATTCTAATTGCTGTCCTTTTTACTATCCTACTCCATCTCTATTCCATTCCATACTTCTTATCCCTCAGGAAAACTCAGTAAGTCAAAATCTAGAATTGTTTGACAGTTAAGCTAAAGTGTTCCATGCTTTAGTAAGTTATATCTACAACCTGTCAGATAGCTTATAATCAAAACCTCCCACACTGCAATACTAACATAAGCCAGCTATGGTTACAGAAAAAAAATCACTATATTAAATTATATTAGCAGAGAAGTAAGATTTTAATGTAACTGTATCATGTTTTTAAGAAGCAAGTATTTATTAAAGCAAACAAACCTCCAAACATGACTCCATTTACAGATAAACTGTGGTATATGTGTAGTGATGTCTTTGAAAAAAGAGAAAGCTACAAGACTATGTAATTTGGAAATCTTCACCTCTGTCACTCCCACCTCCAACCCTTCTACTCTGACCTACTGCTATAGTTTAGATCTTAAACATCCCTGAAAGGCCCAGGTGTTGAAGGTTTGTTCCTTGGGGTAGTCTACTGGGAGGTGCTTGCATCACTGTGGGCATTCCCTTGAAGGGGATAGTGGGATCCCAGTTCCTTCCCCTTCTTCTCTCTCAAAAACTGGCCATGAAGTGACCAGTTCTTTATTTTTTTGAGTCAGGGTCTCACTTTGTAGTTGAGGCTGGCCTTGAACTCAAGGTAATCCTCCTGCCTCAGCCTCCTGAGTGCTGAGATTATAGGTATGTGCCACCATGCCTGGCTCCATCATGCAGTTCTACCTCTATGTACTGCCTTGTCACAGACCCAAAGCAACAGGGCCAACTGATTGTTGTCAGTAAAAAAAATATGAGTCAAAATAAAACTTTTCTCTTTCTAAATTAATTATCTCAAATATTTGTTACAGGAACAGAAAGCTACACAACTATCATATCATTTTTCTAAGGATTTTAGACCTAATATAAGAACATGCTGATAATATATAACAGCAGGAGATCTCTAATTTCAGTCAAGGATACTCATGTATAAGAGTAGAAATAAATTCTTTCTCTTTTATATAACTTACAAGAGAGCCTTAAATAACTCTTGAGTACATATAAAATTCCAGAAGAATCTTGGACTGAGGCTTAAATTTTGTGTGATCATTAAACCAGTATTAGGAGTAACAGCATAATTAAAAGCTCACTTCCCTTTTAATAAACCCTATTTATAGGATTATTTTAATCTGCTTCTTTTATCTTGAGTTCCTTAAGGATAAAAACCAGATTTAATTCTATTTGTTTACAGTACTAGGGTTGAACACAAAACCATGTGTATTTTAGGCAAGTGCTCTTAACACTGAGCTACATCGCAACCCTTTTTAAAACTCTGACACATGGTCTTGTTAAACTGCAATCCTTCTGCCTCAGCCTCCCAAATAGCTGAGATTAAAGGCATGCATCACCATATCTGGCTAAATTCCATTTTCAAGCCATAGTCAGGCATGTAGCACAGACTATAAGAATTGCTGAGTAAAAGGATAATTAAACATCACAATAGAAACCTATTTCTATACTAATATAGAGTCTGTAAGTAAAGGCTTTCTTTTAAACAAGGGTGGCCTAAATAAATATGAGACATCAGACAGCCGAACTCTCTATATTGCCAATACAAAGATCTAACATTGCTATGACTATAGTAAGAAGAGGAATAAGACTATAAAACATGATTTAAAAAAAAAACAAAAAAACACTTTTTTTTTGAGACAGAATCTTGTTATGTAGTTCAGATTGGCTCACGGAGATTCTCCTGCAGCAGCCTCTCAACCACAGGGATTATAGGCATGCACCACCACGCCCAGCTAAAATATGGATCTTTGATAAACTGGTACTTAAATAATTTGCAATTCAATGATGAAATCAAGAAATGGTAACAAAAGTAATGGTAATTAAAAGAACAAAACAAAAACCTGAAAGAATAAAACAAAACTAAAATAATTCCACCAAAAGAAAATACAGAAATATTAAAATTTTTTCTATACTGAAAACTACATCTCTTTTCTCATTTCTTTCTAGAAAACACAGAAAATAAAGGGTAATATGATACCAGCTCATTAATCCAGCATGCTAAGATGATTAGAGTTCAGAAGAAGTAAAATTTAGGAGCATGTTAGATCACTCCCCAGGGAAATGGTTTTTTTTTGTTTTGACGAAAATTTTCTGAACTATTGAAATAGCATGAAATCTCTCAATTCAGAGCATATCTAAATTTCTTTTAAAAATTTAAATTCTCAGTTGGGTGTGGTGATCCCATACCTGTTATTCTAGCACTTGGGAGGCTGAGGCAGGAATATCACCAAAAAAATCAAAACCAGCCAACACTACATAACAACTTTTGAGACCAGTCTGAACTACAGTGTTGTAGCTTGGCATAACTGACGCCATCTTGAGCTCTGCATTTAACTAGTGTCCTGTATTTGACTCAGAAGAATGGAAAATTACTCTGGGTACAAATCCCATGAGAAAAGTAGAATGAGCTGTACCCACAGGAGAAAAATTAACCTGCTCAACAAAAGAAGCAGGATACAGGTGTCAATCAAAAATTAATGTAAGATTCTAGCTAAACTGTTTCCAACAGGATGTCTTTTTGTGATTCTCTATTTTAAAAGCCCTGCAACTTTCCAGTTCAGGACCACTTCTTTGGACTCTGAAACAAGTGAGTTTGTATTCAAGTGGTCCCGAGCTCAGTTAATTAAATTTCAAATTTATCAATTTGGCTGCTTGGATTCCTATATTGTTGTTAATGAACCCACCTCACACAGCAAGACTCTGTCTCAAAAAACAACAAAATATTTAAATTCTCACTTTAAGGGGCTGGAGATATAGCTCAGTAGCACAGTGCCTGCCTGGCAAACATAAGGTCCTGAGTTCAATTCCCTTTACAAAAAAAAAAAAAAAAATCTCATTTTCATCATTAAATAATAGCATCACATAATAATGGCCCAGAATTTATGAGCTGTAAAGGCTCCCCCAAATTAAAGGGGGTTGCTGTTTCACAGCTACTGTTGACAGTTTGTTATTGCCAGTAACATATCAAATCCTCCTTGTTGGTTTTCATCAATTTTCATCTTTACCCCCTTACTTCTAATTTGCTATTAGAAATATGACTGGGCATGGTGGCACATGCCTGTAATCCCAGCACTTTGGGAGGCTCAGGCAGGAGGATTGTGCGAGTTGGGAGTCCAACCTGGACCATAAAGTGAGTTCAAGGCCAGCCTGAACTGCATAGTGAAACCCTGTCTCAAAAAGACAAAGAAAAAAGAAAAAAAACCAGAAGTTTTAAAAAGTTAAGTTTGTGAAACCAGTCACTCAAAATGTAATATGTATTGTCAGGTGAAAAAACAGCATTTGATCCTTCATTCTCACTATTCCTGGATATATTTTATAAATGTAGGCCAAATGTAATTTTACATAATATTTTTAATGCAGTTGCATTTTTACTGTGATCCCTTCCATGAAGTCAGGAGTGGAATATGCCACTTGTGACATTTTGGCAGTGCTAAAACTATTTAAAATTTTGGAATATTTTAGAGCATCCTTTGGATTAGGATGCTTAACCTCTAATAGCTTTTTTTGTTTTTAATGGAATCAGTAACCAAATCTTTAAAAAAAATTTTTTTTAAATTTTTTTTATTTTTTGGTCTTTTAGAGACAGGGTCTCACTCTGCAGTTCAGGCTGGCCTTGAACTCACTTTGTAGCCCAAGTTGACCTCAAACTCACAGAGATCCTCCCACCTCAGCCTCCTGAGTGCTGGCATTACAGGCATGTGCCACCATGTCCAGCTGAACAAATATTTTTAACCACTTGACTACATGGTACTCATAAAATTCAATAGTTAAGAAACTGGTAAGATTATGGTTACTATGAATTTAAATATTCACCTCTGCTAAACAAATATACTTTGAAATAGTTCCCCCCTCCCCCCAGTACCGGGGATCGAACTCACAACCACACACTTGCAAGGCAGGTGTTTATGCCACTGAGCTAAATCCCCAACCCCTGAAATAAAAGTTTTGACATTATTCTCTCATGATAGAAGTTATAAAATCAAGCATTTCCTATTACCTTAAAATTACTGTATCATTTTGTCGATTCAAATATCCTTCATTTGCAAGTAAGTCCAAACGGAAAAATCTATTGTAGCCCCAGCATTCTCCAACTTCAAAGTCAGATGCAAACTCTCGAATGATATTTTTGGTAGGATCACTGCAGGACTGGTGAACCATCTCTACACGATACTCATATCTAAAATTTAAAAATTGAATATTGGCACAGATCAAATAATCATCAGAACATTAAGGTCATCAAATATTCAAGAAGGAACCTGCTGATCTACAGGGTATAAGTTTCTTTCCAGAAGGAATAGTATCAATTACGAAAAAGCATTTTGTGAGGGGCAGGCCTGGAGACTAAACTGAGATTTGTGCATGCCAAGCAAGTACTTTAATATCAAGCTATATCCATAGTACTTTTTATATTTTACCTTGTCTAGCCTGGCCTTGAACTTGTGATGATAGGGATGTGTCACCATGGATAACTGAAATCAACACTATTTGAATGTGTCACTATAATATGACTGGCACTAGGTCCTATTTTCTTTATAAAATTGTTTAACAACGTGCACACCTATACCCTAAGCTGCCCAGGAGGCTGAGACAAGATCATAAGTTTAAAGTCAGCATGGGCCACTTAGTAAGAACATGTCTCAAAATTAAAAAAAAAAAAAGAGACAAGGATGTAGTTTAGTGGTAGAGCACTTTTCTAGCATATACAAGATCCTGGGTTCAATCTCTAATACCACCCCCATGGGAGGAGGAGAGGAAGTTTACCAATACATCAAAAATAAAATAGCAACTCAAATAATAAATAACCTTGTATAAACAAGTACTTCAAAGCTGTTTTGGTTTTACCAATGCTATGCATTTTCCCATACACTACTTACATTTCCTCACATATGAGTATTATTCCTATTAGACATTAATCATCATGCAATTTAAAAATATGAATTTCAAAATAATCAATTTTCTGATACAAGTTAAAATAAAGTAACTTACTGTGCACTCAGAACCCAGGGCCATAAAATTTTATGGTAACTTAAATTTTGTTATATCAAAATTTAAAAATGGGCTGGAGATGCAGCCAGTGCAAAAGCTCCTGGTTCAATCCCTAGTACAGCACTACAAAACCAAAAACTTAATAGAAAATAAGTATATTGGAAAAGCCAATGTATTTTGATTCCCATATTCTATTATGTGAAACCTGCAAGTCTACAAAAAGGGAAGAAGATAGAGTTCAAAACTTTGGTGTTACAACAGGAATCTAGAAGTGAAAAGACAAACTATTAAATGGAACTATCAAAATATAAATAAAATAAAACAAATGGAACTATCTACAAGTCATATATATATCTGATAAAGGTGTAGTACAAAAAATATATAAAGAATTCTTATAATTAAACAATAAAAAGATAAACCAATTTTATTTTTTTTTTTTGTAGAGCAGAATATATTTATTGAGAGAAAGAAAGCTTCTGTCTGAAGAGAGATAGAAAGGGTCCCGAGAGGGTTGCCCAGATATATATGGTGGTGTACGCCTGTAATCCCAACACTTGGGAAGCTGATGTGCATTTGAAGCCAAACTGGGCTACATAATGAGTTAATTTAAAGCAGCCTGAACTACATAGTGAGATCTTGTCATATTATATGAAAAGATGTTCAACTTCACTGGTCATTAAGGAAAACAAATGAAAAAAAAAAAAGGGTTTTGGGGGTGTTTTTTTTGGTGGTACAGGTAATCAAATTTTGTACTTGTCAGGCAGGCACTATGCTGCTAAGTCATATCCTCAGCCAAATTAAAATTTTAACAAAATGCCACTCCATATCCACTAAGAAACTGTAATTAAAAATGGAAAATAACAAGTGATATAGGGTAATAAAAACCTTTATATATTGCTAGTGAAAATATAAAATGATGCAGCCATTGTGGAAAAGTTTAGCAGATTCTCAAATACTTAAATACAGAATTATCAAACAAATCAGCAATGCTAGCGGGCATACATTCAAAAGAATCTCTCTATAAATAGAAATATTTGTAGTAATTTTATTCATAACAGTCAAAAGGTGAAAAATTATCCACATGTCCCAACAAGACATACATGGATAAACAAATGATATATAGTGTATACAAACAAGTTCTGATACATGATTCAACATGGGTGAACACTGAAAATAATATATGATGTTAAAAAGCAAACATAAAAAGCCTCATATAACCTGTTATATCAAATATCTGTGGAGGCTGAACAGGCAGAAAGCAAGTTAATCTACAGTGACAGTCCAGTTACAGTAAGCCCAGCCTCTCACTCCATCAGGCTTCTCTAAACTGACACAAAGTGACTATAACATTCTGCCCAGGTAAGCTACGTGTAAAAGTACACTAACCATGCCTTAGATGTAGAAAATACATATTCCCAATGGTCTGTGACTCTTTTCTTAGCATTCATGCACACACTTTACCCTTAACTATCAGCTTTATGGGTCTTCTATGAAGACCAAAGAAGTGGTCTTCAAATTGGTCCTTTAATGTGTAGCTACTAGCATAATAGGTGCTCCTATGAGAGAAACAGAATGCATGCTGACCCTAAAGAAAGCGTTCCTAACACTTGTTTTGATTACACCATATCCTGCTCACATCCTCAAACCCTTATAAAAATTTCAGCCTTTCACCCTCATGGTGTGATCCTCTCTTGGACTTGCCAGCTACTTTCTTGTAGTATATCAGTATTTCTAACTTTCCTATATTCCTTGATTATTAGTAATTTCTTTTACTACCAGTGACACCAGCCTTTCACATTTTGTGCCTCCTATGGCAATATCCAGACTAGTCAAGTCCAGAGAGGAAGAAAGTAGAACACTAGTTGCTTAGGAATTAAAGAAGGAAAAAAGAACATTTAACAAGTACTCTAGTGTTCAAGTATTCTAGTATTGGGTATTCTAGGTTGACAAAAAAACATTTTGAAATTAAAGATAGGTGCAACTGCATAACATTGTGAATGTACTAAGTTCCCCTGAACTGTATATTTCAAAATGGTTAACTATGCTATTGTCAATTTCATTTCAAAACAGTGGATTTTTATTTAAATTTTTAAAATGAGTATAGTGAAAACTCAAACTCACAGGAAAATAAGAATACTAAAAATCAGGAGAAAAAGACATTACTGCAAATAGTCAAATATGTTCAATATCAAGATGAAGGGCAGTAAAGTGACCAGTTTTCTGTTTTGTTTTGGTTTTTTCAGAATTGAACCCATGGCTTTCCAACTGAGCTGCATATCCAGCCCTTTAAGTCACTAAACTGCCCAGTTTGGGCTCAAACTTTCAACTCCTCAGAGTGCTAGGATTATAAGCATGGCCCATCTAGCCTGACTTTTCACTAGTTCTTTAAAGTCATAAGAGACAGACCTAACACTTCTAACAAATATAGCAAATTAATCCACATTAAATGATTTACATGGCATCTCAATCCCAATATTAAACTAAAACCTTAAATTTGAATTTTTCAATTTAAAATCCTTTCCTTTAAAAAAAAAATAGGGCTGCAAACCTCTAAGGAAAGTCCTTTTCCTTCCTTAAAACAACTCAAAGATTTCTTTTCAAAATAAAACTCAAGAGCCGAGGATTTAGCTCAGTGGTGTAAGCACCTGCTTGGCAAGCCCAAGGTCGTGTGTGAGTTCAATCCCCAATACAAAAAAAAAAAAATCAAAATAAAACTCACACCACAAATATTGTTAAAAGTCCATCTTCATGTGCAAATTTCCCCTGAAATACTATATCTATGTATACTGACAAATGCCTGTAAAAACATTTCAGTTAATGAAATTATACAAACATTTATGCAGCATCAACTTCTGTTAAAATTGACTAACCTATTAGTTAAGTTTTTCTTCCATATTTTACTAGTTAACCTATCCTACTGTTAAAGCCCTAAATTCCATGACATTTCAGTATTTAATAAAAAAGTATTCAGAAAACATCTCTAGGTTTAATGAAATGTTAAGTGAATTAACAAATGATGTCTATCTTTGTCAAAACAGAATACACCCATGAAGGTATTTATGTAATATCCCACAAATGCATAAATTTCAAAGTTTTTCAAACTTTTTGTGCGGTGGGCTGCTGGCACTGGAGGCTGAACCAAAGGCTTTCCACACTGTGTTATAACCCTCCTACTATTTTAAAATTTTGAGACAAGATTTCATTAAATTGCCCAGGTTCGGCTTAAATTTAAAATATTCCTGTCTTGGTCTCCTGAGTAACTGAGGTCCTAGCAGAAAACAGTTCTTAGAACTACTCAGTCTATGCTATCATACTATCTCAAATATTCCATTTTACTGTACATCTTAATGGAAACACAATACGGGAACTGACAAAAGTTGTCAGGGAGATATATATATATAAATGCACGGTAGGAATGTTATTTAATTACACCTCTTACTTGGAAGTTTCAGGCAAACCAGCTGAGAGTTCCAAAAACACAGATAAGTAGTAACCACGCACAACTCCATTTCCATCCTAAAAAACAATAAGAGGTTATGCAATGACAAACTCCAGATCAATCTAAATTAAAATAAATAAGCCACACACAAGAAATAAAAACAAGATGAAGATTAACACCTAATAGCTAGTTTGGAAAGTACTTCTAACCTTAAAAAATGAAATAAAAAAGACCAATAGATTTGAGTTTAACAATTTTAAACTTTCATGAATTAAAGGAAAAGTAAAAAGATCAAGGCATATAAGTTAAGAAAACTATTAACTAAGAAAATGTAAAGTGCTCTAAAATATACAGAACTCTACACCACCAGTCATAGGAAAAAAAAAATACAAATAATTACTCAGTTTCAGTAGAAATGCCAAAAACAGGGGAAGGCAGGTTTCCTACAGAGTGAACTCAAAGTCTTGCATGCAATAGGCAACTGTCCTACCACTTACCTACATCTGCAGGCCCAATGAGGTAATTTTTAAGGAGTTAATATTCAGAATATATAAAGAACCAAGGAGATGAACAGACTTTTATGCAAAATGATATATGAATAGCCAATAAGCACAAAAAGATGCTCAATACTTCTAATTACTAGGAAATGCAAATTAAAATCACAATAACTATAACTCAAAACTTATTAGAAGGCTTGCTGCCAAAATGCAGAAAAAAAGTATTGCAAAGAATGCAAAAAGACTGAAATCCTCATGCACTAATGATGGTAAGGTAAAACAATAGTACAGATGCTATTAAAAAAAATGCATTTTTCCCAAAAAAAATCTAATAACAAAATTAACACAGAATCCACTAATTCCATTTATAGATATTATTAAACAAGAACTCAAAGCAGGATACTGAAGAGATATGTGTACATTCATGTTAATAGCATCCCATAGATAAAAGCAACCCAAATGTCTGTTTACAGATGCATAAATAAAATGTGTGATATACATAGATATTATTCAGCCTTACAAAAGGAAGGAAATTCTATAAATATTGTATAACAAAAAATAAATGAACCTTAAGGATGAACTCTAAGCTAAGTGAAGTCAGTCATACAAAGGTAAACACTGTATGATTCTAGTTACATGAAATACTTAGAATAATCAAATTCACAGAAACAATGCAGAATAAGGGATTCCAGGGGCCTGGGAGAGGAGAAAGTAGAGAGCTACTTAGTGGTCACAGTTTCTACAAGTTTTGAAGATCATACAACGTAAATATACTTATGCTAATAATGATGAATTTTACGTTATGTATTACCAAAATGAAAGATGAATGAACAAAAATGCTATCCTACAGACAATGAAAGCCCTCCAGTAAAACAAAAAGAACTGATCAAGGACCAGGGACTTAGCTCAGTGGCATAAGCGCCTTCCTGGCAAGCACCAGGTTATAAGTTCGATTCCCTGCTACCCAAAAAAAAGAAAAAAAAAAAAAAAACTGATCACAACTGTAACCTATTCCAAAACAACCTAAATGGCATTAAGAAAATAATAACATGAAAGAACAGCAAAAATAAAAATTACAAAACTCAGAAATTGGGTGAAAGAACTAAGGAAATAATATGAAATTTAAAAAAAAATTACACTGAACCAGAAGGAATACAGAGCAAATAAACACAATGAATTAATTCTATGTTAAGAGAAAAAAGTGAACAAAGGAAAATTTTTAAAATGAAAGTACTCATAAGGCTGAAGTCTGAGGACTGCTTGAATTCAGAACTTCAAGATCATCCCTGTAACAGTAGGAAATACTATCTCAAAAAAAATTTTTAATTAAAAAAAATGAAAATGAAAAGAATAGCTTTAGCAAGCAAGTGATAAATAATTTAAAAAGGCTAAGCAAATTCAAACTAGAGACTATGTGGGGCATGGTGTAATTTGCAGTCTGGGAGGCTGAAACAGGAGAATGAAAAATTCAAGCCTAGTCTGGCTTGGACAAGTTAGTGAGAGTCTGTCTCAAAATAAAAAATAGAAGAGGGCTAGGGATGTAAGTTAGTTTAAAGGACCTGGGTCTATTCCCAGTACTAAAACAAAAATATAGCAAAACAAAACAACATTATACAAGTACCAAGAAAGAAAACAATCAACAAACCAAAAAAAAGGCAATGAAACAAATACTACAAGCTACAGTGAGCATTAATAGCTGCTAATATCACAAAAGAGATGCAACTACACCTTGTCTGATAAAAGAATGCATTACTGCTTATATTCTTGTGATAGGAATGGACTCAGTTTCATCATGTCTCTGGATTTAGCTGCCTATTCAAGAAATAATAAATAGACCAAAGTAGTATACTAAAATGTACAAGAGTACACAGTCAATATATGTGTTTTTTTCTGAGTTTCTGATTCTGCAGTTTTGTGGGGTTTTTTGTCTTTTTTTGGAGACAGGGTCTCACTATGCAGTTCAGGCTGGCCTTGAGCTCACTTTGTAGTCCAGGCTGGTCTCGAACTCACAACAATCCTCCTGCCTCAACCTCCTGAGTGCTAGGATTACAGGTGTGAGCCACCATGCCCGGCAATTCTGCACTATTTTCAAAATGACTTTTTTTTTTTTTTTTGGCACCAGGAATTAAATTCACAACCTTGCGCTTGCCAGGCAGGTGCTTATGCCACTGGGCTAAATCCTCAGCCCCTAAAATGACTTTTAAAAGAAGAAATTTAAACATTTTTTTCTTTTTTTTTATTTTAAAGAGAATAAAACAAAAGAGGACAGATCTAAGCAGATCAGAACAGAACAATGTAAGCAACACAGCACTTCACAACAACACAATTGGATATTAACAGTAGCTATCATAATGTCTTTCTTTGAAATAGTTGAGCTTAGCTTTACACACCATAATGTCAAACATAACAAAGTAGAATAAAACAACTCAAGAGAATGGAAGTATTCCAAGGCATTCTGAACCAAATAACCAAAGATGAACAGTGGCTGCTATATTATTTCATTTTCCATAAAAATTTGTTTTTACTATCATACATATTAAAATCCAATAAGACACAACATGATAGAACCAATGGTAATAGAAAAACAAAAGTATAGTAGGACTTCAGAGCAAAACGATATTAAATCAACACTGGCTGCCATATTGTCTTGTCTTCAAAGTAACTTAATATGATCAAATATATTAAGATCAAAAAATACAGAATAAAACCATTCCAACCAATGAATGATAAACATTTTTCCTAATGATAAGTATATTTCTACAAACTGGAAATAAAATTTAATAATATAGCCGGGCATGGTGGCTCACACCTGTAATCCCAGCACTCAGGAGGCTGAGGCAGGAGGACCATTGTGAGTTTGAGACCAGCCTAGGCTACAAAGTGAGCTCAAGGCCAGCCTGAACTGCATAGAGAGACCTTGTCTCAAAAAACAAAACAAAACAAAAAAATAATATATCAGAGTTGGAGCTGGGGATTTAGCTCAACAGCATAAGCACATGCCTTGCAAGTGCATGGTCGTGAGTTCAATCCCCGATGGGGAATATCTATCTATCTATCTATCTATCTATCTATCTATCTATCTATCTATCTATCTATCTCAGAGTTTACACTACCAACATACAACTCACAGTTTCCATATTAAGTAAAATAGCCCATGAAGAAACAAAATCACCATTATCTTAATTTCCTTACTTCACTAAAAAGTTGAACTAGTACATTGTAGAAACATGAAAGAGGGGCTGAGGATTTAGCTCAGTGGCTTAAGTGCCTGCCTATCAAGTGCAAGATTGTGAGTTCAATGCCTGGTACAAAAAAAAGAAAAAAGAAAGAAACATGAAAGAAAGACCTTGGTTTCAAAGTTTATTAGACATATGAAAAACTTACTGGGTAAACTTTTAATCTCCAGCAAAGTCCTGAAACTTGAAGAGGTGGACTATAAACAGGATCTGCTCTCTGGCGCAAAGTGCTAAAGAAAAAAAAAACCACTCAAAATTCCAAGACCAAAACTGTTGTGAAATGGCAACAGGATATATATTATATATTTAAAATACTGAACAACTAACAGAAGGTGATTAGGGCAGTCAAGTCTTTACTGTACAAGATTATACATACTTATACATTGGGAAAACCATTTAATGATAATCATTCAGCAATATCGTTTGTTTCAGTAAAAAATAAAGCAAAGCAAAACAAAAACCCTCTTAAAAATGTGACATGCAGGAGGAAAGTATCACTAATTATCCTGAAATTAATTCTGCTTTAATAAGCAGTATTTAGTTGAGTGTGGTCGTGTATGCCTATAACCTCAGCACTTAGAAGGCAGGTGCAAGATCGCCTGGTCTACATAGTGAGTTCAAGGACAGCCCGAACTGCATGGAACCCTGTCTCAAAAAATAAAAAACCAACACAACAACAAACAAATTGAAGGGGCACTAAAAACACTATGTAAAATTACTTTCAGGCTATGTGTATAAAATATATACACTATATACATGAATTTTGTTTCTGGATCCCTTAACTAAGGCATTTCATTATGTATATGCAAATATTTGAAAATCTGAAATCTCAAATACTTCTAGTTCCAAAGATTTCAGATAAGGAATACTTAGCTTGTACAAACAAGATCACCTTAAATTTCTAAAAGGAAACTTACTGGTATTTCTTCTTTCTTCTAAGAGTGATATAATTCAACAATCTTTAGCCTACTGAGGAATAACAACTTTCTGGTTCTTCCTTATGTATATGTACCAAAAAGCTAATCATCAAAAATTCTTACCTGAAATTCTCTAAAACAAAAGTGGCTGAATCATAAGATGGTACTAATTCACTAAAAATAAGCAAAAGGAAAAAAATTGTTTAATTTATGTAAGTTTATATTTCATTTAGTTTAAAAAGATGTCCTTCATACACTCAACACATTTCTAGTAAATGAATATGCTTTGAGATCATACTCTTCAGTGTGTCAGAAATAAATCTGACATGTGTGCAAATACTACATTGTTTCTCTGTGTGAAAAGCTGAAACTGTAAATAAGGACCAAAATGTATAATAGGTACTGTGAAACAGAAAATGTTCAAATAAGGAGGGGAATTGAGGGGCAGAGAGAAGAAAAAATGGAGACAAAGCTTTTGTAAATGAGGAGGAGAGGAGTGGGCGTGGTTGATGGGAGAGTAGGGAAATGAGGAAAAAAAGAATCAAGCTATATCCTATACAGGTACAAATTGTCTATGATGAATGTGATCATTATGCATGTCTAAAATCTACCAATAAAATCTGATTAAAAAAAAAGAAAACCTTTCAGTAATATCTTGAAAATTTTAAACTAGCCTTTATGAAATATTTCTAAATCCTTACGGAATGTAACATTAGGTCTAAGGAGTTCATAAAATCATCAAAATGCACAATTCAATTGCAGATAAAACAACTATTTTTTCAAATATTTTTTAAAAGGCAATGTATGATTAGATATTAAAGCAAATACAAGAGACTTGGAAAAGTACTCATGGAAATGGCAAAATATTGATGTTTAGGAAATAGCAAAAAAAAATCGATGCTTAGCACAGGAATGAGTTATAAAACAAAAAAAAAATGGGCTTAAAAGAGAAAGGAAAAAGATGTATAAGGTCTAAAAAGTGATAGCAAAAGTTTAAGAATTTCACAGTTAATCTCCAAACTTTCTTTTTCAGAAGGTAGTGAGTATATTAACAGACCTAAAGTACTTTGAGATTTCACTAGCAAATGCAGTGGTACCTTGAACTTAATTTGTTTTCTGATTTGGGACAAGATGGTTTCATTTTTGTTTGCATGGGGGAAGATGACCACATTTATGTTTGTCACCCAATGTGGAGTTCACAAATGGAAGCAAACTTTTATCAAGTATTTTAAAGAACTGAACTGTTTTCTAATAGAAGCATTTGTGAAATGAGGTATTACTGTAAATCTATGGGTTTTTTATAGGATACACAAAATCATTTATTGGGCAACAGAGATGTACTAACACATTAACACTTTCATGGCAAGACAACTTTAGTTTCATGCAATACCTCTAAAGAGAACTGAATCATAAACTTTATGTGGGCTATGGGATAATCTATTTTGCTGCTAATTAGGTTTAGATTAGTGGATGTACTGTGGTACTGTTATTAGAACACCTCAAAAGCCATTAAAGCACCATTTATAATACTCTACTGTACATAATGTTGTAATACACAGTACTGTCAATTTTGATATAAAGTTATAAATTTAACACAACAAACCGAAAGCCATTTCACCACATCTTCAATTATATTTCCTAAAGTTCACTGCATCCAAATTTTGGGCAAAATAAGAGAGAATACATCAATAACATTGTCATACTATGAGAGTGCCTAAGTTTACTAACTTAGTTATATGAAAATACAGTATAGGTTAAATCTTTTTTTATTTAGCCAAGTCATACCTCTTTTATATTAAGTAGATATACTCTGCTTTATAAATGTTATCTGTAGGTTAATATCCAAATTGACTATGTCATACACTACTATCATAACTTTAGTCAATTATTAGAAGTTCTTAGAAGACTAATTCTTCATCACTGGATCTTTTTGCCTAGTCAATCCTTACTATTTCTTCATATAACAGATTTAGGATTTAGAAGTCATGTACCCATGCAGTTATACTCTAACATCTCCCAATTATATGTTCTCTAGCACTTAATATTCACAAACACCAATTATCAGGACCAATGCAATTAGTGCCTGGGCAACTTTATGGGAGTTGTAAACTTAATCATATCTCTAAAAGAGTCTTCTCAATCAAATCTTCAAATTTAATAAAAAAGTTAACATTCTTGGATTAAATTTTTGGTAATTTCCAATCATATATGTTAGTCAGTTTATTTACCAAACTCAAAATATCTTCCTCAGTGTCCCAAGACGCCATCCAATCTTCACTTGCCTGATGGTTTGTATGATGTTTCTTCTACCATATCCTTAACATCCAGCATGGCATATTTCCTTTGTTGTTATTTTTGCTCTAAGTCTATTTTTATCGGACATTAAGGGTCAAAATAACTTTGATTTTCAACCTAATGAATGCTATTCTTTCTTATCTGGCTGTCTGTTCTTTGCTGGCCAATGCATCAATACATGAACCCTATTTTCCATATACTACAACCAGTAAACATTTTTTAGTAAGAATTGGAGTTAAACTACAGAAGTCAGATTTTCTAATCACGGAATGGGCATTACTGGAGGAAGTATGATTTCTACCCATGGCAATGTGATTATCAAAGTAGAAAGCATTGTTGCTTGCCTGATAAGTGGCTACAAGTGAGAGGAAGAGGGAGAGAGGAAGGGGGAGGGGGAGGGGGAGGAAGAAAAAGGTTGATTTTTTAGATACCATCCCAAGAAACTTCAGTGAAGTGGATACGAGAATTTATATAGGTGATCATTATATCACACTGTGAATTGAAAACACATTAATCTTTACATATAACATTATAAAACCTATGTTTCATTCCACTGGTGACAGCCTGGTTCAAAAAGCTGTCTTCAAAACTCAAATATCTGATCACACTATCAAAGCAGCAGCCCTGTGATCTTGATGAATACTTTTAGTTCAGTCAAACTTAATGGTGGCAAGTACCTAGAATTTTAATAACATTCAGTGTTTTTAGAGATACGAATATGAGCCAAGCAGTATAGTGGCACATGTCAGTAATCATAGCACTCAAGAAGCCAAGGTAGGAGGATCATCATGAGTTAGAGGCCCGCCTATACAACATAGTGAGTTAAGGTCAAAGTGAGACTCTGTTCCAAGAAACCAAAAAAGGAAAGAAGGAAGAGAGGGAAGGAGGAAGGAAGTAAAGAAGGAAGAAGAAAAGCATGTAGGCAGTCTGGCTTCCCTTGCTGGTCATTAAATTGGCCCTTCTGTTTATTGGACTATGGGCAGTCATGATCCTCAGTAATATATCTGTGAGGAACAAGAGCATACCCTATTCCCAGCCAGGAATTATTGTCAAGATTTTGACCTCAGAGAACATTTGGCGTGTATAGAAACATTTCTGTCACAACCTCAAGGTGATGGTGATAAACTGCTGGTGGCAAAAGATGCTATGTCCTATAGCATAAGGCCAGCCTGCACTACAAAGCAAGATTGTTTAATCTGTCCTTTCAAAAAAAAAAAAAAAAAACCCAAATTCTGAGAAAGTAAGTTTCTGTGGTTTAAGTTACCCTATCTGTGGTATTTTGTTATGGTCATGGCCATCTCTGCAAACTTAAACATACACAGAAACTTCATTCCAAATGGCCTGAAGTATATGATCTAGCGTTGACAATTTTGAAAGAATCTAAGTGTTAGTACCAGTGTTAAGAAAAACCAATCTAAACACTATGTTGTAATTCTAAATTTGCTTTAAAAAAAAATATGCTGTTCTGAAGAATTCAAAGATTCAGCCCAAGAAAAAACATAGCAAGACACACAGATTACAACTTTTTGCAGTAATTATTTCCTCTAGCTTTTAAGATCTGGAGGTATGTCAAGTGTAAATTCTTTTGGCATCTCATCCATTTCTGAGTTTCATTTACCAAGACATGAGTTAACTCAAGGTAAACATACAATAAAAAAATACTGATGAAGTTAATGAGATCAATTGTTTTTTCTATGAAAACTGGGGCTACAAGAATGTCTTATTAATCCTCTTTAAAATAAAAAAAAAATTTTAAAAAAGAATGTCATTGTTTTGACCATCAAAAGTTGAGTCCTTCAGACTTTGAGACCAAATTTACATGCATAAAATAAACAGTTCACCAGATCACATTGTTACAAACAGCACTTTAAAAAGAACTTATGAAAAATAACCTATCCCTTTGAAAACATGTACATCTTTGCACGCAAACTTGAAAACGATATTTGAGAACTGTCATACCTGGTAAAGTCTGGTGGAACAGGAGTAGTAACAAACGATGCCATGGGCTTTCGATGAACTTGCTGAAACATCATTAGGATCTCTGAGCTCTTTGATATCAACTCACTCTTACTACAAGACCGCAACTGTATGACAAAAAAAAAAAAAATGAAAAAATCTGTAATGAAGAAAATTACAAGCAACAGTTTGTAATAGTCAAATCTTGGAAACAGCCAAAATGTCCATCAATTGGTGAATGGATAAATATTTTTTTAATACAATGGAGTACTACTCAGCCACAAAGAAGAATAAGCTCAAGACTTTCTAGGAAAATAGATACATTTTGAGACCATACTCTTAAGTGAAATACATTGAACACATGCATAAATACCTCATTGTGTCTCTGGTGTGAGAAACCAAAAGTGTCAATAAGGACCAAAACGTGTAATACGTGTTATGAAACAGGAAGAAAATGTTCAAATGGGGAGGGAACAAGGAAGAGGAGAAGGAGAAAGGAAAGAAGGGAAAAGTAAAAGAAAAAATGGGAAAAAATGGAAACAAAGTTTTTGTAAATTGGGAGAAGAGGGGTTGAAGGGAGGTTAGAAGAATGGGAAAAAAAGAATCAAGTTATAAATGTACATGTACAAATTCTCTATGATGAATGTGATCATTGTATGGGTCTAACAAGTACCAATAAAATCTGATTCAAAAAAGAAAATTACAAATTAATCTAGCTACATACTGAAAAAAAATGAGAAAAAAATGAAATGACTTAAAGTTTGGAATTAATCGTCAAAGCATATAGGTTTATTTATTCTCAAACAATAAAATCATTGTATACTAGCTTTTAATCCATTTTCTTCTCTTCATATTTTAGAGTAAGTTAAATATTAAGCAACTACACATTTATTTTCAGTCAAGTATGTCATTTCTGATTGTATCCTAGTTAACAGAAATGTTATCATACACACATACACTATTCATACTATTCAAATCTACATGTATGATATGCATAAATCCATATGGTTTAGATCATAAATGTTCCCAAAGGCCTATACACTAAAGGCTTGATAAATAAACTGCAGTGCTATTGGGAGGTAATGAAACCTTTTACTGATGTGGCCTAGTAGGGAGACATCAGGTCATTGGGGATATGCTTGTATAGTGGTATTGGGATCTTGGTCCTATTTTCTCTCTTCCTTCCCACCTCTCTGATCTATATATGAATTTCCCACCTTTCTTGATCCTTCCTTCCCACCTTTCTTGATCTATATATGAATTTCTACCATTATGTGCTGCCTTGTCCACAGGCCCTAAAACAACAGAGGCACATGACCACAGATTCAAATGGCTCAAACTATGGGCCAAAACATTCCTAAAGTTTGGAAATTCCTAAGATAAAATGTTTATCTTAGGTATTTTGTCACATTGAAGGAAGCTGACTAGCACAATCAACAATAATTGGGCTTATAATACATCTTCTAATGAACAGTTGCTTATAGTTCACCAAGAATAGTAACATGATATGTACCACAGCTTATAACCTTGAGTTTACCAGGAATAATGATATCATATATTAGGCTACTGGATCAACCAACAACATACTAGTAAATGATAAAAGGGCAGAAAAAGCAAGCAGTTATATAGTTTGTCATTCATATTATTGTGTGTCAAACATTGCCTGGAGTACTACTCTGCCATAGTACTAATCTGTGCACATGCCACTACACTCACCCTAGAGATTTTTTTAAATAATAGCTGGGCCTGGTGGTGCACACCTATAACCCCAACACTCAAAGCCCGAGGTAGGAGGATTGCCCTAAATTTGATGCCAATCCGGGCAACACAACGATTTCAAGACCAGCCTAAACTATATATAGCAAGGCCCTCTCTCAAAAACAACCCTCTCCCCGCCAAAAAAAACCAAAATAACTTCCCCATCTTTGATTAGAGCTTTTGGTGTGGCTTATACTTTTTTAAGTCTCTTATTGATTTTGATTTGCTGGCATGTTTTTGACATTTATGTTTACAATCTGATTAATCTTTAATTTTTAAATTAAATTTGTTAAGGCAATTGTTTACAAATGTTAAATTAGTAAAAAAGAAAAAAAAACATTAGCTTGTGATTTTTTTTTTAATCCTCTAAAAGGAAAAACTATTTACAATAAACCGACAAAGGTCTAAAGACATATTTTCTATTCATCTGGATTTGATGTTTTCTGGAAGATTTACTAGCAACACATGCTTTCTTCATTTTATCAGCTTACCTTCAAATTTCCTAAAATCCAGTTCTGTTGCTCTTCTTAACCATTTCATGGTACTGTGTTCATTTCATAACTAACTTCATGATTTCTTCCCATTTTATTCTTTTACACTTATTTTCTGACTTCTTTAAAAGAATACTTATTTATTCATTATCTTTTGTTGTTGTTATTTTGTTTTTTGGAGACAGGGTCTCATTATGTAGTTTAGACTGGCCTTGAACTCACTATGTAGCCTAGGCTAGCCTCGAATTCATGAGGATCCTCCTGCTTCAGCCTCCCAAGAGCAGGGATTATAGGCATGTGCCACCATGTCCCTCTCAAAATCTCTTTTTAATAACTGATTTCAGACTGAAAGCTTGTCTATAACCTCCAATTATTTTAATAATTTATACTTTCAATTGTGATCTAACTCATTAGAATTATGTAACTATTTAAGACTTTTTGAAAGCATATATATATATATATATATATATATATATATACATATATATATAGTTTTTTAAAATGTGTTTTAGTTTCTTTGCAGTATTAGGAACTGAACCCAGGCCCTTCACACTGAGCTACATCCCCAGTCCTTCTTTATTTTTGAGACAGAGTCTGATTAAGTCACTAAATTGGGCTGAGCTGGAACTTGCATTCCTCCTGTCTTGGGTCTCTATAGAATACACACCACCACACTTGGCTGTAATTATTTCTGATGTGCCTTCCAATTATACTATGTTTATAGAACATATTCTTCATATTAGTTTCTGAAAACTCTTCATATTACTACAGACCTTAGTATGTGATCAGATGCTGAGATTATTTCAACTGATCTTGAAAAGTATGCATATTTTGGGGTCAGGGCCATAGCTTGGCAACAGTGCCTAGCATGCAGCACCAGAAAAAACTTATACACACACATATGGTTGTTATAGCTTGTGTCTAGATGTCCCCCACAAAGGCCTTGTGTTCATAGGTGGGGCTTTCTCAGAAGTGGCTGGGTCTAGAGTATCTGATGCTGGAATTCATGGTGCAATGCCAGATCAAGGGCACTAGGATTAAGGGTGTGAGTGCTACCCCTCCTAAGTAGCCTGGATAAAATATAAAGGATAGAAAGAATGGTGTTCCTCCCTTGTTGCTTTGCTACCTGCTGCCCATGGTTTCTCTTTCTGTAATGCCTGTCTGCTCTGCCACCCTGCCTTGAAGCCACCCAATTATGGACTGAAAATTTCTACAGAACTGTGAGCCAAAATAAACCTTTCCTAATTTAACTGTGGGTGTCAGGTATTTTGTCTTAGCAATGAGAAAAGTAACTAAGACAATGGTGGTCTACATTCCCAGTCCATTTTATTTATTTTTCAAATTCTGAGTCAGTCTAAATTATCGGGCTGGCCTTGAGTTTGTGATCCTGCCTCTTTCTACCAGTAGTTGTAATTCCAGGCATTCATACTATACCTAGCACTCTTTCATCATATAAATAGTTATCATGGGGTATTTATTTAAAAGTTCAACATAATCCATTTACTTTTATTTGTATTACTGGTATCTGTGTCATGCACTGATGATAACTCAAAACTATCTGAAGATCAAAGAAAAAAAGACATTAAACTATAGACAGGAGAAACAGAAAACAAGATGACAGACTCAAATTTCACCATGTCAATAAGCACATCAAATGTCAAATGAAAAGTCAGACTGTTAGACTAGATTAAAAAGAAATTCTAGACCCAAGTATATACATGGGTTTTAAATATTTACACAAAATAAAAATAAAAGGAGCTGAGTGTAGTGGTGCACACATGTAATCCCAGCACTTGGGAGGCTGAGGCACAAGAATCACTGTCGAGTTCAAGGCCAGTCTGGGTTACTACACAGTGAGCCTGAACTATATAGTGAGACACTGTCCCAAAAAAAAGAAAAAAGGGAAACAATAAAATACATAACACTGTAACGCTAATTAAAAGAACACTGAAATGCTTTTTGACACGAAACACAGTAGACTTCAGCCCAAACAATATTACCAATTAGTGAAATAGAAAATAATAAAGAAAACCAACAACATAGTTCTTCGACACCATCAACAAAAAATCAGTAAATCTTCTTGCCAAACCAATGAAGGGAAAAAAGAAGGAAGATACAGGCCAAGCATGGTGGTACACAACTGTAATTTCACCCCTCTACAAAGCTGAGGCAAGAGGACCACTAGGTTTGAGACTAGCTGGGATTATAGTGAGCTCAAGGCTAGCCAGGACTACATAGCAAGACTGTCCCAAAATGTAAAACAAAAAAAAGACACAAATCATTCTCAAGGAAGAGATATTATTGCAGAGTCTATAAATGCTAAACAAAATAAAGGATTATAATTTTATGCCAATAAATTCACCAATTCAAACACAGTATTTTGAAACACAGTATCTTCTTGAAAGACACACAAAAGGCAAAAACTCACTCAAGGAAAAACACATAGGGCCGGAGGTTTAGCTCAGTGGCCTAAGTGCCTGCCTGGCAAGTGTGAGTACATGAGTTCAATCCCTGGTAAAGAAAGAAAGAAAAAAAAAAGAAAGAAAAGGGAAAGGGAAAGGGAAAAGGAAGGGGGAGGGGAGGGGAGGGGGAGGGGGTGGGTAATATGAACTTACTGCCCTATCTTTATTCAAGAAAGTCCATTTGTGGTTAGAAACTACTACTCCATAAGAAAACCAGGCTCAGCTAGGCATAGTGGCACACATCTGTAATAGTAGCACTGGGAAGGCTAAGGCAGGAGGAATGGATGAGAGTTCAAGGCCAACCTGGGCTACAAAGTTCAAGACCAGCCTGAACTGCATAGCAAATCCTGTCTCACAAGGCTCTCAAATGGCTTCACTGGTGAAGTCTATCAAACATCTAAAACATAAACCAATATCAATTCCATATAATTTCAAAAAATCAAAGATACCTTTAAACTCATTCTTTATGGCCAGCATTGATCTATTAAACCCAGAGATATTTCAAAGGGGAAAAAAAAATACAATACATTATCCCTCATGTACACATATGAAGAATTCTAATTAGTCGTAATAGCACACACCTGTAAATTCCAGCACTCAGGAAGCTGAGGCAGGAAGATCACCATGAATTTAAGGCCATCATTGCTCCATAGTGAGTTCAAGGACAGCTTGGAATAACAGCAAGACTCTGTCTCAAAACAGAGAAATCTAAAATTTAAGATAATTAAATCTTACAATATAATAAGAGGGCCCATTATCCAAAATGGGGCTTTTAATCCTAAGAATATAAGGTTGGCTTAATGTTGGAAAAATCAACAAAGCACAATGTGATTCACCACATTAAAAAATAGAAATGCACTCTGAGAAGGAGGAGGATGGCACATGGGTAACTGAGTAATTTAGTGAGATTCTGTCTCAAAATTTAAAAAAAAATTTTTAAAGAGATTGGTATGTAGCTGAGCACCAAGACCCTCTGGATTCAATCCCAGTAACACAAACAAACAAACAAACCCAGAATGCTGGCTAGTTTGTCTACCAAGTGAAAACATAGGAAGAAGCCTTAGTCTCTGAACTTGGAAGTTGGTCCCTCAACTGACAATGAATCTGCCAGTGCCTAGATCTTAAGACTTCCCAGCCTCCAAAACTGTAACAAATACATTTCTCATTTAAAAACTACCCAGTATACAGTATTCTATTATAGAAGCCTGAACAGAAGCTTGCATAGATTGATATCAACACTCATTCATAATAAACGCCCTCACAAAACTGGAATAGATAAGAATCTCTAAACCTGAAAAGTAGCTACTACAATAAACCTGTAACTAGTGTCATTATTCAAATTGATATTGTACTGAAGAACTTATTATAAACTGATAGGAATGGGAATAAAAGACAACTAAATTAGAAAAAAAAAACACTGTTTAGAGACAACCTGAACTCACACCAAACAATTTATATAACAGCTACTAGAACTAGTCAGTGAGTTTAGCAATAGTGCAAGATATTAATATCGATATATAAAATCAGTTTTGTAGCCTGAGGAATTAATAAAGTCATTTTTTAAAAACACAG
>PVLA01008870.1:45244-83101 GCA_004027455.1 Hydrochoerus hydrochaeris
GGGGGAGGGGAGGGGAGGGGAAAAAATTGGGGAAAATCTTTGTGGTCTTAGGGGTAGGTTACAATTTCTTAATATGGCCTGGCATGGTGGTGCACAACTACACTCCCAGCTCTTGAGAGGCTGAGGCAAAAGGATTGCTGCTGGTTTTGAATTCAAGTCCAATCTGGGCTGCAAAAGCAAGTTCAAGGCCAGCCTGTACTACATAGCGAAACTGTCTCCAAAAAAAACAAAAAAAGGAAAGATTTCTTAATACGACACCACAAGAACTGATAAATTTTTACTTCATCAAAATTTGACACCTCTTTTCTTCCCAAGACACTTTTAAGGGGAAAAAATGCACACACATAATTAAAGAAAAACTTCAAGAAAATATTTGCAGGCCAGGGATTTAGCTCACTGGTACAAGGGTTTGCCTGGCAAGGGCAAGGTCATGAGTTCAATCCCCAGTACCAAAAACAAAACAAAACAAACTCTCTCTCTCTCTCTCTCTCTCTCTCTCTCTCTCTCTCTATATATATATATATATATATATATATATATATATATGTATGTATGTATATATATATATTTTAAGATTTATATGATAAAAGACTTATATCCAGTTCTTTATATAAAGAATTCTGAGCTGGAGATAATGGATGGCACACACCTGGAATCTCAGCACTCCAGCAGGTTGAGACAAGAGCAAAACCAAACCCAGCATGGGCAACTAAATGACTTAGTGAAACTGGCAAAATTAAAAGAAATTTTAAATTCCTAGAGATGTAGTAAAACTCCTGGGTTGATTTCCCAGTACTACATATTCACACAAAACAAGAGTAGTAAAGAGAAAATGAGTACTCGATAAAAATATTTTCAAACATGCAGTACAGAAAAACCCTGACCACCCTTTCTAGAAAGCTATTAAAATGATATGTAATACCCAAGTAAACAAACCAAGAGAGTGAAAGTCAGTGACTAAGGAACCTATGGAATGTTCAAGATTATTAAGAGAACAATCTCAGGAAATAGCTGTGTACCAGGCATAGAGAAAAACAAATTCAAAACAATACATCAAATATTTGAGGCATTATATATTTTTAGTTTTTAATTAAGTTTATTGGTTTAATTTAGATATACATAATGACCACATTCATCATAGGGAAACTTGTATCTGTACATGACACATTTTATTCCTCTTTTCTTATTGTCTTCCCCTCCATTCAATCCCCCTCCCAATCTTATTTACAGTTTTGTTTCTATTTGTCCATTTCTCATTTTTTTCCATTTCTCTTCCTCTCCCCTCTCCCTTTCTTTTTGAATAATTTATTCCTATTTCACAATTTCTATTATTTTGGCTTTTATTTATATTTTCAATTTCTTACACCACAGAGAGATATTTACATGTGTGTCCAATTTATTTCATTTCAGAGTATAGTCTCAAGGTCCATCCATTTAGCTATGACAACACATATATTTTATTCACTTACTATATGATTTATATTCACCAACCCCTAATAAACACAATAGGACAGAATTTTTGCCATTTTGTTCACTGATGCGTCTCAAACACCTAAAATGACACCTACTATCTACTGGGCACTTAATAAAAGGCTAAATTTTAATATAATCACTGTACTTAAGTAACTGGCAATGACTTTCTATCTCAAAGCTACCACTGAAATTAAAATATAAGGAAATTTTAAATTTTTATAAATTTATAGATTCCTATGTGCAATTTTCAGTAGAAAACTAGTTGTATTTTCACCCATCATAAATCTTTTTTTTCTGCCAGGCATAGTGGCACATGTCTGTAAGCCCAGCACTGGAAGGCTGAGTCATGAGGATTGCCATGACATTGAGGGCAGCCTGGGCTAGATAATGAGTTAAGACCACCTACAGTACATAGTGAGACCCTGTCTCAAATAAACAAACAAAAAATCTTTTGAGACAAAGTCTTGGTATGTAGTGCAGGCTGGCCTTGAACTCACAACAATTCTTCTGCCTTGGTCTCTGGAATGCTGGGATTACAGGTGCACATCACCACAACCAGTTCATTATACACCTTAATTTAGTTCCCCAAATAAGACAGACAAAATAATTAGCTAATTTCTCTTTCATAAAATTCTCCATTATAGCACAAAGATATTTGATTTTGGGTACGTGATAAAATTTCTGCCCTGAATCCCAAAAAAACTTTTAAGAAATATGTGCAAAAAAGGGACACACATATTTTATTACATTTAACATTTCATCACCTGGTGCTCTACCTCTTGAAGTAAGGATTCCAACAGCTCAGTTTCTTGGGTAAGAGATGTCTTCTGACCTGTTTAGATATATTAATTATCACACTCAGACTCACTACTAGTGTAAGATTGAAATTAACTTCCAACAAATATGTTCAAGAAAAAGAAATCCATTTCAAGTAAATTCATTAGAGCAACCTTAAAGATTTTTAAAAGCTGTAAGAGGTTAAATCTAATTGTAGAAAAAAGATTTTCAGAACCAGCCATAACTACTTTTAGAAAAAATTCAAATTAAATCTGTTAAATTCATCTAAGAAATATAAAATGACAGCCTTTGATCTGATTCCCAGCATTGAAAAGGAGAAAAAAAAAATGTTACAACCTTAATTATATACCTTAATTTAGTTCCCCAAATAAGATAGACAAAAAATAATTAGCTAATTTCTCTTTTATAAAATTCAGCATTATAGCACATAGATATTTGATTTTGGGTATATGATAAAATTTCTGCCCTGAACCCCAAAAACCTTTTAAGAAATATGGGCAAAAAAGGGACAGATTTATTTTATTAAAAATTATATTTTTCGAGATCTCTAGGTTCCTTTTGGAAGAATCACCAGTCATGCATTTTAAAAGTGGGATATAGTAGGTGGACCAGATATTTATGTTAAAGGTCAACAAAAAATGCCCTATGAACACATAAAGGCTTGTTTAAAAAAGGCCCAGAGAACTAGTCTCAAGAAGTTGGACAAAGAATTATTATAGAAATTTATTACTATATAAAAGAAACCAGTTTGTGTGTGTGTTGTGTGTGTGTGTGTGTGTTTATTAACGGTACAGGGGATTGAACTCAGTCCTTTTATTTGAAACATGGTCTCTTTAATATGCTAAATTTCCAAGTCCGGGCTCAAATTTATGATTCTCTTGCTTCAGCCTCCCAGAGTGCTGGGGGTATATATGAAGACCAGTGATTTTTTTTTTTTTTCTTTTCCAGTGCTGGGGATTCAACCTAGGGCCTCTTGCTAGGATGCTATTAGAGTTACATCCCCAGCTATATGCTTTGAAACAAAAACAAAAGCATTCTTATCAAATTAGACCACCTTCTTTATGAACCACAAAATCTAAAGGAATAGAAGTATATCCCATGAGTTTAGCAGAAGTTTTATCAACATGGAGCAGTGTTATTTGATAGACTGACAATTAGTATGCAAACCTTTTATTTTACTTAGTTTTTTAAAAACCAAAATCAGATCATCTTGATTATAGAGATATTTGTAAATCTAAATAAATTATAATCTGGGATTTAGTATTATCAGAAGTAATACTAAATATCACCAATATCATATGCCACTGTCTTAAAACATTACTCCTATGGACAATAGTACCATATACAATTCAACTTAAAAATTAATAATAGATGCAAGTTCAAGGCCAGCCTGGGTAACAGAACTACATCACTGCTAGCCTGATCTACATTCTAGACCCTGTTTTAAATAATTTAGTGGCTGAAGTTGCAATACACATAGTCTGAAGTTCCTCATAATACTAAGCAAGCTTATAGCAAGACTACTGTAGAGATACTCTAACCATATAAAATCTATATAAGCTATCTTGGGATTTACAAGATGTGATAACTTTTCATAGTGAAAAATTATTTGAAAACCACACAAGTAGGGCAGGTTAAGTTACTGAAAAAAGAAAACATTTCATCCAGTGAATTACAGTCACAAAAATCAAAAGATTGGTACTGTTGTCTTATTTTCAGTTAATCCAACTAAATGAATGAATCAATCAAGCAAATTAATTTAAAAAAAAAATCAAGGCCATTTGCAAATATATTTAATATTTAAATTCACAATAATAATAAAGACTTCAATTTTATTTTTTATTTTATTTTTTGGTCTTTTTGAGACAGGGTCTCACTATGCAGTTCAGGCTGGCCTTGAGCTCACTTTGTAGCCCAGGCTGGTCTAAAACTTGCAATGATCCTCCTGCCTTAGCCTCCCAAGTGCTGGGATTACAGGTATGCGACACCACGCCAAGACTTCAATTTTAAAAGTCCTAATATATATCAACCTTCTTGTACTCTATTTGGCTTAATGAAGTTAAAACAGTCTTAAGCATCATTTGAGACTGAAGAAATAAGACCATTCATACATATGACTGACATACATATGAAGGCAGGCCTAAGGAAAAGAAAACAATCACAACTTCCATTTACATAAATTTTTTGTTTTGGGGGTTTTTTTGTTTTGGGTTTTTTTTTTTTTTTGGTGCCAGGGATCGAACTCACGATCTCACACTTGCCAGGCAGGCACTTATGCCTGGTAAGCTAATTCCCCATCCCTTTTTTTTTTGGTCTTTTTGACACTGGGTCTCACTATGCAGTTTAAGCTGGCCTAAAGCTCACTTCGTAGCCCAGGTTGCTCTCAAATTTCCAACAATCCTTCTGCAGAGTGCTGGGATTACAGGAGTACACCACCACACCTGGATATTTACATGAAATCTTTATGTGGCCCATGAATGGCAAACTCAAATGTCTGTAGGTTTCTTCTGAACTGCTCCATGGTGTGGAAAAACTGGACTGTTCTATATAACTAAAATGAAGATTTTCTTTCAAAGATTATTTACTGATAGATTTTGGAAAAAAACTGTAAATCAAATAGTACAGATTTATAATATAAAAATGATTCATAGAATACTATAAAAATATCTAAACTCGGGCTGGGGATTTACTTCAGTGGCATAAGCGCCTGCCTTGCAAGCACACAGTTGTGAGTTCGATCCCCAGTACCGATTAAAAAAAAAAAAAGAATAGCTAAAAATATCTAAACTCAAATATATTTATAACTTTTAAAAAGAAGTTAAAGTGGATAAAACAGTATTTTTAATGACACAAAAGAATGACCAAAACCCTGGGAAAGGTGAAAGTAAAAAAATCTGTGTTCAAACCTTACTAAGGTTTATATATCTTTAATAATGGATTATGATGAAAATTGCAAAGCTAGTTTTTTGTGTCAGTAAAATACCAGATGAACTAGGATTATAGGTAAACTCAAACATATTAAAACAACCAAATATTAGCACAGATTCAAACTATTACTTAAATTTTATTTTCTGCACTGTACTAGACTCCATAATCAAAGAATAAGAGACTGAGGAACCAAAAGCGTGAGCAATGCAAATATTGTAAATACATTTAAATATAATTTAGATATAAAAATGAGACCTACAAGAAATTGGAAACCAAGACTTCATAAACCTCTAAAAAATGTTGAGGGGACTACTCTGATATTCATAAGTATGAATTCTTCACCTTCAATAATAGAATGAAAGGAATACGGTATTAGTAGGAATATTTATCAAATTTGGTTTAAAAGAGGGAGGCTACCTAATGATGAGGTCCCTTAACCACTAGGATTCTCATCCAAATGACTGAAAATTTTTCTAATAGTTTCTAAATGTAAGTCAGGCAGATGATAACAGTTACTATCTACAATTTCAAGATTCTATACTATAAAAACTCACGAAATTTACTAAGACCAAACCTCAAGAACATCCAAGTACCATGTTCTCCAGGCTGCATACAAATACTCACCCATTAGTGTTATAAGTTTATTTTTCAGCTGTGTGTCTAATCGTGCAATCATCATTTCCACTGCATTCCTAATTTCCCGAACACGCTCATCTTTTGCATTTCTTACAGCTTCTACATTTCTTTCCTAGAAGATACAGGTGAAAAGAATTTTAATTAAAGGACTTTAAAAAAGGAAGTAAACAGACATTAATTCAATCACTGCAAGTATTCTTAAATCAGTTATCTCTTTAAAATGTACAAGCAAATATTTTCATAAAATGTTGGTAGAACATAGGTAACTAATTCTGAGTTTTGAACTAAATCGGTGTGAAAGATTTTTTAGAAATAAGCAAGTATACTAAAGTATATTTAACAGAAACATCAATAAAAAGAAGTGTTATTATAAAACACATAAGTAACATACATAGGCCATATGTGAAGTCATAATCACATCCCTGACAGAAAACTACTTTTTAAAAACTAAACCATAAGCCAGCCATGGTAAAGCACACTTGTAATCCCAGCATTTGGGAGGCTGAGGCAGGACAATTATAACAAGTGTGAGGGCAGCGTGAGCTACGCAGCAAGATCTTATTTCAAAAAACCAAAACCAAAACTAAACCAGCAGGATAACTTCACAGACTGAAAAACACTAAAACAAATGAAAAAAAAAATGTTTAAAAAACAGTATCTACAGCAGTCCATAAAGTTTGTTTTTGTTTTCAGAACTACATACAGAAAGAGTAAGTTTTAAGGGCTGGGGATTTAGCTCAGCAATACAAGTGCTACCTGACAAGTGTGAGGTCATAAGTTCGATCCCCAGTACCAAAAAAAAAAAAAAAAAGAGTAAGTTTTCCTAAGATTGCACAGTGGTACATATATTATTTCAAATTGGCACAGCACAAAATAAAAACCAATCCTTCCTAGACTTATAACTCAGTACTATATAAATACTATCAATAAAAAGCTCAATTTAGAAGGCTGAGCAGGGGCCATGGATTTAGCTCAGTGGTATAAGTGCCTGTCTGGCGAGCAAGAGGTCGTGAGTTGGATCTCTGGTACCAAAAAAAAAAAAAAAAAAGAAGGACTGGGCATGGTAGCACACGCCTATAATCCCAGCACTCAGCAGACTGAGGCAGGAGTGTTGTTGTGAGTTCAAGACCAGTTTGTGTCATAAAATGAGCTCAAGGGCAGCCTGAACTGCACAGTGAGACCCTGTCTCAAAAAGACAAAAATGAAAACAAAAACAAAATCTCAACTTAGAATACCTTCCTAATATGGTTAAGGAAAAAATGATGGGTAACAAGTAGTTAGAAAAAGACCAAATAGAAACCATCCAAATTGCTTATTTTTCAAAATGACTTGTAGCATACATTCAATTCTACAATACAATTTTCCACATAAAGACTTATAAATAAATATCTGGATTTTGATTCTTGAAAGGTGAAACATAGAGAATACTTGTTCTTAAGCTAAAAATATACAAATCTTATTTGTTAACTGTCATTTGGCAACTCTAAACAAAATATATTCCCAAAGCATATTTAGTACTTAAGCACTTGAAGTTTATCACATTTTCCCGCAGAAATAACATTTTAGCCAGGCATGGTGGTATACACCCTGGGTGGGTGAGGCAGGAGGACTGCTGTGAGTTTGAGGCCAGCCTGGACTACATAGTGAGTTCAAGGCCAGCCTAAACTACACAGCAAGACCAACCAAACAAACATTTTAAAATATGACAGTCATCAACTGGTAATTTTTTTTTTTGAGCCATACTGTATTTTAAGAAAATTATTATGGCTTGTGTCTAGAAGCACTCCCAAAACCTCATATGGTCATAGGTGCTTTTCGGAGGTGGCAAGATCTAGGAGATATAATGCTGGGATAAAGAATGTGGTGCTGGGATTGATTCATGGTACGATGCTAGGATTAAGGGTACCCTACCCTTGGTGTGAGTGCTGCCCTAAGGGTGGGTGACCTGAACAGTATATAAGGGACAGAAAAGGGTTGCCGCTGTCATCATTTGCTGCCTTCTGCTTACGATGGACTGGATTTCACCTCTGTGATGTCCCTCTGCCATACTACCATACATTGGAGCCAGCCAGTTAGGGCCTGAAACCTCTATAAACTATTGAGTCAAAATAAACCTTTCCTTTTTTAACTTTGGTTGTTAGGTATTTTGTCTCAGCAATGAGAAAAGTAACTGAGACAGTAGTAACTAAGTATTACTCCTTCTACTCTGTAAGACTATATTCAGAACAATGCAAATATTTCTTCTTTGCAGAAACCTTCCCAAAGCTGGAGATCCAAAGAATGAGTAACTTTAATGACTACTGAAGTCAATGTGCAGAAGTCAAATATTCATTCTATAATAAGCAGACTACTTTAACTCATTAGACAATTCTTTAATTCTGCCTAAGTTAAATCTTTAGCTTTACTCCTTCCCTACTAGTCAAGACTTAGGATACAAATTCCTCAGCTAGCTTGAAGTTTATGAGCCTGACTAAAATAATCCTAACAAATTTCAAATATTCATTTCAACATCACATATTTGCAATATACTATAGAATACAAAAAGGATGCTTATGTAACAAGCAGTCTTACCACTTCTTGAACTAAGCTGATCAGTTCCATGAGACGTCGACGAAGTTTGGCTACCTCTTCATTCACTTTAGTGACATGCTGTTCATAAATTTCTGCCAAAGGTTTAAAGGTATGTCCACCGTGCTATTTAAATTAATAAGAGCAGTTTTAAAAGATTTTCTGATATCTCATCTGCATTTACTACCACCACCACCCCACTTTTTGTAGGCCAAGTGCTCTATTGTTAAGTTATATCTCAGTCCACTTTTAAATTTTATTTTTAGACAGTCTTGTTAAGTTGCCTCTAACCTGTGATCTTCAGTAACAGCCTCCCAAGTAGCTGGAATTACACAAGTGCGACACCATACATTCATTTCTCACACTATGGATACTAATATACAGGTAAATATTTTTCTAAATGTGTATTTTTCATAGCCCATTATTATACTGAAGCAGACCAGTATATATATAATCACTTGGCCCATGTGGGAACTCCTTCAAGATCAGAAATAAAGGACTCTTAACATAATGTTCCCATTTACCTAGATATTTTGGCTCATTAGAAAAGAACAAAATCCTGGGCTGGAGTGTAATTCAGTGGCAGAGCACTTGCCTGCTGAGCACAAACAAGACCCCTGGTTGTATCTTTAACAATGTAAAAAACAAAACAAAAAACACCAGAAAAAGAAGAAAAAAAACACTTTTTTTTCCAGCTTTTTGAGACAGGGTCTCACTATGTAGTTCAGACTAGCCTTAAACTCACTATATGTAGATCATAGTGCTCTCAACTCAGGGTGATACTCCTGGGTTAGCCTCCCAAGTGTTGGGATTACAGACATCTGCCACCACACAGACTTAAGAAAAAGAAAATATTAACCACAGTCCAAATCATCTCTCAAAGCTTTCTTAGCCACTCTTCTCTTGAACAACACTAGCTTTCTTTCATATCCTCAAATTTCACTGGTCATGGTGGTACACACCCATAATACTCAGGCAGGAGTATTGCTGCTAGTTTGAGTCCATCCTGGGCTACACAAAATTCAAGGTTATCCTGAACTACAGAGTAAAGTCCTGTCTCAAAAGCAAGTCCTTCATTATCATTTCATCAGCTCTCTATCCCTAAAGTATGCATTTGACATTACATATCCCCACTCAAAGAAATTCTCCTGGAATAAGAAGTGCAATATCTTTAATAAGGTACATACAAAGCAGACACATTTTAATTTTCATTCTACAAAGTAATGATACTGCTTTCTAACTAAATTAAACAAGTACTTCCCAGCACTCAGGAGGCTGAGGGAGAAGGATCACTGCGAGCTTGAGACCAGCCTAGGCTACAAAGTGAGCCCAAGGGCAGCCTGAACTGCACAGCAAGACCCTGTCTCAAAAAGACTAAAAACAAAACAAAACAAAAAATTTAAAAAAAGTACTTAAAAATGTTCCAACTGCTAACTAAACACGGTATGCTAAAATTTATTATGCTCACCATTCCTCCCCAAAGTGCACACTGATGGCAGATACACTTTTTACAAGTCCAGCAAAATACGCTAAGCTTTTCATGGTGGTTTTCACACCTACATTTTGAAAAGAAAACATGGTTATAAATTAAGTAAATAAAAATTGAAATATAATTGCATCAATAAATTTCTAAGCTTGGGCAAACAGGTCAATTTTAAGTGCCTATGTCTCCAGACCTACAAAGTGAAATCTATTCTATAGCTTCAGAAAATTAAGATAAAGAATTACACATTGACAAAATTTATTAAAGTATTGTTTCATTACTATAAACACATGCAAATTGCAGATTCCTTTCTAAATGATGTACAAACAAGCACTACTTCCTGGTATCATTACAGATGATAAATACTTGCCTACTGTTCTCTTTTAGGCTTAATAATCAGATTCAAATGTATATACATACAATAAGCATGTGTACTGTACAAATACTTTTCCTACATATAACCAATGATAATAATAGTCAACATATAATTAATTGCATACTGTAATACAAGAATCTCATGGGAAGTAACTCAATTTTAAGTTTTCCCTTAAACCAGATATCCATATGCAAAATAATGGTATTATACTCTGTTACAGACTGAATTATGTCCTCCCAAAATTCACATGTTGATGCCTTAACCCCCAATATGGCTTTATTTGAAGATAGGGCTCTTAAGGAAGTAACTGAAGTCAAATAAAGTCATAAAAAGGAGACCCAAATCCAACAGGACTAAGTCCCTATAAGGCGAAACATATATAACAAAGACCATGTTTGTTTTTGTGTTTGACACGGCAAGAAGGTAGCCATATATAAGTCAAAGAAAGAGGTCTTGCCAGAAACCAACCTTGCCAGCATATTGATCTTAGAATTAAAGCCTCCATAACTGAGAAAATAAATTTCTCTCGGTTAAGCCACCAAGTCAATGGCACTACAAGTTGCCCTAGCAAACTAATACAGACCCTTACTTTACATTACATACAAAAATGAACTCAAATTGGATCAAAGAGCTAAATGTAAAACCAAGAGCTAAAACTCTTAAAGCAAACCACAAAGGGGGAAAAACTTCATGACATAAGTTTGAAGCTCAGATGACAACAGTAAAATTTAAAACGTGTGCATGTTAAGTCAACAGAGTAGCTGGGTGTGATAACACATGCCTGTAATCCCAACAGTCAGGGGGCTGAAGAGACTCAGGCAGGAGAGATCAATGCAAGTTCGAGTCCAGCCTGGGCTACAAAGTGAGCCCAAGGCCAGCTGGAACAGCATAGAAAGACCCTGTCTCAAAAAGACAAAAAAAAAAAAAAGTCAACAGTTAAAAAGCAACCTAAAAACAAGCATAAATCACAAATCATGAATCTGATAAGTGATCAACATCCAAAACATACAAAGAACTCCTTTAACTTGACAAATTAACATACCCTAGATTTAAAAATGAGTACATGACATTTCTATACATTTCTCCAAAGAAGATATATGAGTTCACATGGCCAACAAGCATATAAAGATGCTCATACTACTGTTAGTCCCTTGAAAAATGCAAATCAAAACCTCACATTCATTAGATGTCTGTGATGAAAACAAACAAAAGAAAAACAAAGAACAAGCAAGTCCTGCAATTATTGGCCAGGATAGAGAAACTGGAACCCTAGGCACTACTGGTAGAACTATAATATGCTATAGTCACCATAGAAAATAGTAAGGAGGTTCCTCAAAAATTTAAAATAGGGCTGGGGATTTAGCTCAGCAGCATAAGCGCCTGCGTTGGAAGCATGTGGTCGTGAGTTCGATTCCCAGTACCGATAAAAAAAAAAAATTTAAAATATAGGGCCAGGGATTTAGCTCTGTGGCATGAGAGCCTGTCTGGCAAGCCTGACGTTGTGAGTTTGATACCTGGTACAAAAAAAAAAAAAAAAAACAGAAATTTAAAATAGAAAGCCAGGCATATTGGCCCACATGCCTGTAATCCAGCTACTCAAAATGTGAAGGCAAGAGAATTCAAAGTTCAAAGCTATCTTGAGCAACACAGCAACAACTTGTATGAGCAGCTCTCAACAATGCCCAAGAAGAAATAAAAGATCTTTCTACATAGTAATATCCTACTATCCTTGAGAAAAACTACCTGTGAAATATATTTTAGATTCTCTTACATGACAGACTCAAAAGTATATATAATTTAGGAGCAAAATAAAAGATAAAAGGGAACAGGAAGACAGGCTTTGTGGAGAGGGGAAAGTGATCTGTGAATGACGGGTAGAAGAGAGGAAGAAGACGGAAGTGAAAAGGAACAAGATGAGATGTGTTTGTACTAACACAATGAATGTATTTATTTTGTATTGCAAACATGCAATTAAAAAGAAAAGAAGAAAAAATATATAGAAAAAAATTAACTCATTATTTTTGTTGTGACTTCTATAATGCTAGAAATAACAGAAATCCTTAAAGTCCAGATTTAACTAGAATAGTAGACATGACATTAGGCTTTATTTGATTATGAATTAACATGTTAAGCCTCTTTCATTTCTATGGTTCTGGTTTCTCAGCACAATGAAGGAACAGTTATAAATTTTTCTAATGACCCGTAAAGCTTCAAACTCTTGCTTTAATAGGCTATGAATTTAGAAAAAATATTACCTTATTTTTTAAAAAAATAAAACATTCAGGGCTGGGGATTTTAGTTCAGTGGCACAGGCGCCTGCTGGGCAAGAATGAAGTCATGAGTTTGATCCCCGGTACCAAAAAAATAAAAAATAAAATAAAACATTCAAAGTGAAGTGTGTGGTGGCACACGCCTGTAATCCCAACACTCTGGGAGGCTGAGGCAAGAAGAAGCAAGTTCAAGTTTGGTCTGGGAAATTTAGTGACTTAGGACGATCCTGTCTCAAAATAAAAAAAAAAAAATAACACTCCCCCAATCAAAATAAAAAGTGAAAAAGAGCTGGGGACCCTTTTCAGTGTGAAGGCCTTTGCTTCAATCCACAATACAACAAACATCATAAATAAGCAACATTCCTATGTTTCCTAAGTTATTTTACCATTGTAGGACAGTGTTGCCCTGCAATTAACCTTGTAGTTTCTCCACTTATAAAACGGATGACTGTCATATTACTATATCTATCCTCATAACCTTCCAGATATGATCAAAATTGTACCATCATATGATGAAAGACCATTTGTTAATTCTTATTGCTCAAAGATTCTATTCCTAAGGCATTGTCCAAAAATAACATGGTATTATCACTGTGTTCCCATTAATCAGGCAGAAATTGTTCCTCTATCTCCCCTAAATGTAGCAAGAACTTTATGCACATGTATAAATATGTATGCATATTCATGCCATAAATGTTAAACATTTTAATAATTCATTTTAAATATTTAAAAAATCATCAAATGAAAGAATGATTTAAGAACTATTAAATTTCTTATTTATAAATAACTAAAAGAAAATTATTATTAAGTGTCATTAGAGAGGCTAGGGATTTAGCTCAGTGACATAAAAGCCTGCGTGGCAGGTGCCAGATTGTGAGTTCAATCCCCGGTACCAAAAAATAAAACAAAATAAAATAAAATAAAATGTCATTTGGGCTGGAAGTTTAGTTCAGTGGCAGAGTGTGCTTCACAGCCATGAAGCCCTAGGTTTAATACCCAGCACCACACACACACACACACACACATATGTGCTAGCATAAATGCACATTTATATAGCATCATTAAAATGGCATGCAAAAATCTACTTGAAGTAAGAAATTGAAGGCATACTTGTCCTTTTCATTTTCCTCATGCTTGGTGAGACTGCAGAGTTGAAGAGTATCCAGCTGCTGTGTTACTTCTTCTGCCCAACGACAATTTACTAGTTCTCGTAGCTGCAATGGAGCACTGAGAAGAAAATTCACACATATATGCTGACTCGTGATTTTGAGATTAATTTTCTAAAATAAATATAGTCCTCAAATCAGAGATGGTAACCATGTGCATATCACAATATTATTAAAATAACAAAAACAATGAAATATAAACTTTGAACCCACCACATTATGGTTTTACACCATTTATTGAAAAGAAAAATCAACTAAACAAAAAAATACTGATAATTCACAATACAGACTTAATTTTCAATCTTTAATCATAAAACTGTATAAAATGATATCCATGGGGTCACAAGTATACTTGAGTGGTAGAGCACGCTTTAGTGTGCTCAAGAAGTGGGTTAAAAAAAGAAATGGGTTTGGTCTCCAGAACCACACACACAAAAAAAGTCAGCTGCTATCCACATGTCATTTTTAAATTTTTTAAAAAATTTAAATAGTGGCCTGACAAACCACTGGCGCACCAGGGCGAGAACTATCAGCAACTCCTAAGCTCGGCATCATGTTGGACCTTTGGGCACTGGGAGAACAGGCAGCCTACGGGCAGCCCTGGTAAGCAGCTGGGGGCCTGGCAAGTCGCTGGTGCACCAGGGCCGGAACTATCAGTGACTCTTGAACTCTGCATCATGTTGGAACTTTGGGTGCTGGAGAATGGGCAGCCTATTCGCTGCCCTGGTAAGCAGCTGGTGGCCTGGCAAACCACTGGCACACCAGGGTGAGAACTATCAGCAACTCCTAAGCTCGGCATTATGTTGGAACTTTGGGCGCTGGGAGAACAGGCAGCCTACAGGCAGCCCTGGTAAGCAGCTGGGGGCCTGGCAAGTCGCTGGTGCACCAGGGCAGGAACATCAGCAATTCCCGAACTCTGCATCATGTTGGAACTTTGGGCGCTGGAGAATGGGCAACCTACTCACCACCCTGTTGAGCAGCTGGTGGCCTGGCAAACCACTGGCACACCAGGGCGAGAACTATTAGCGACTCCTAAGCTCGGCATCATGTTGGAACTTTGGGCACTGGGAGAACAGGCAGCCAACAGGCAGCCCTGGTAAGCAGCTGGGGCCCTGCCGGTGTGTGGGCTAAGAATCAGACATTGATCCATCCCCCACCCCCAGCAAGTCAGCCCCGGTGGTCTGAATATCTTTTTGGAGGATGACTGTATACAGCTTGACAAGTAATGGGGATTTCCTTCTACCATCTCTTTGAAGGCAAATATTTTTATCACTGTTTTGCTCAGTTTTGATTAATGGTATTGTTTTATTCAATATTCTGTTTTTAAACGTTTGATATTTCCTTCCATTTTCCTCTACTTGATTGAAAGAACAGCTAATGTGAACAAAATGGGCTGTACTATTGAGCCCATTGCTTGTGTCCTGGTGACCTGCTCTGAGGTTCTGTGGTGCAGTCGCATGGGTTTGCTCTTTTTCTGCTGTTATTTTGCTACCTTCAAAAAAAAAAAAAAAAAAGTAGATAAGTAACAAAATACCTCCAAAAAATTCCCAACTCCACCAAAGCTGATCCATGGATCATGGATGAGGAGAAACTCAAAAACAAGGCAACAGAATTATGTAAGGTGATTAAAAGTATATAACAACAAAACAGTCAGTAAGGTACTGAGCAACCTGAAACACGATACAACTAAGCAGATAATGGACTTAAAAAGAAGAAAAGAAAGTGCTCTAGAGCATATGGCTGCATGTATGTTTGAGTGTGTAGGATTGATAATCATGTTGCTAAGTTGTTACTGGATCATTGAACTTCTTTGCAGTCTCACTATTTGAATGTACACTTTGTATGCTTTAATTTTGTAACTTTAACAACTAGGTCTAAGAAGACAGTATGTAATTTATCAACTAGTGATTTCTTACTGCCTTTTTTCTCTGAGATTCTGTATTGTTTCTACCCCTTTTTCTGTTTTTTTTTCTCTTTAAATAAAATTTAAAAAAAAAAGATAAAAAAAATTTAAATATCAAGCAACACTTGATGGTACACATTTATAATCCCAGAACTTGGGAGACTGAAACAGGAGGACTGCTGTCAGGTGGAGGCAAGCCTGGGCCACTAAGTGAGTTCAAGGCCAGCCTGAACTGCATAGTGAAAACCTAGTATCAGTAAGACCAAAATGAAAAGAAAAAGAAAAGGAAAGAAAAGAAAACCCTGAAATTTCATCACATGCTCACACTAGACATTTCAAGTGCTCAATCACCACAGGTAGCTTGTGGGTAACGTAATAGATAGTGTAGAAGTATAATAATATGGTTGGTCTTCTTGCAAGCAAAAAGTAAACAATACAGAATAAAAATGGGCAGAAGATGGCGCTCTGACATAAAAAGTAGAAACACCCTATGTATCTCAATATGGGCATAAATAAATCAAGGCATAGTTATTACAGTGGATTATTCAAACTTCTTAAAAAATGACACGTATACATTCCATTAAGATACCTAAAGCCAGGGAGTTAGCTCAGCAGCATAAGTGCCTGCCTGGCAAGTGTGAGGTCATGAGTTTGATCCCCAGTGCCAAAAAAAAAAAAAAAAAGAAAAGAGAAAAAGAAAGAAAAAGATATCTACCATTTTTTAAAAATTAAAAAGTGGCCAGGTGTGGTGGCACACACCTGTAATCCCAGCACTCTGGGAGGCTGAAGCAAGTTAAGTTGAAGCCTAACCTGGACATCTTGTGAGACCCTGTCATGAAAACAAAACACACACATACACATACACACATACAGACACTCTGAATGGATAGGGTGTAACTCACTATGGAGGCGCTGGGTTTAGTCCCCAGTATTGCAAACAAATGAATTAAAACAATAAAATAAAACATACACATGCACATACAAACACACATATATGTAAATAACGCCAGGAATAGTAGCACATGCCTATAATCCCAGCTGCTTGTGAGCTAAAGCAAAAAGATCAAAATTTAAGCCCAGCCTGGGGAAACTCAGTAACTTAAAAAGACCCTGCCTCAAACTAAAACCTAAAAAAGAACTGCAGATATAGCTCAATATAAAGACCTTCAATGCCCAGCATCCTCCACCCCTCGAACAAGAAGTTATACAATGATTTTCTAAAAGAGACAAGAGTAGAATATACCGAACAATGTAATGTTTCCTATATAACCTAAGTCAGACAAATTAGCCTGTCTGTTTTTTCTATAGACACGCTGTTTTCTATTCAACAGTATTCATAAGAAAAGTCTAGCAAATTGGAAAAAAAAATGCTCTTATGAATTCTAGGGCACACTATGACCCCACGGCCTTAATATTTTCCAAGTTCAAAAATAATTGTAGCAAAAAACTTACCGGCAATGAGGACACTGAGCTCTCTGCTCTGTCAGCCAGCGCTAGGAAGGAAAAATAACTCAATTTTTATTGTAAAAACACCATTAATTTGTATATATCCATTATTTACAAAGCAAATTTAACAAGTGTAATTCTCTAATGCCTAAATTAACTTTAGAGATGCTTACAGAAATAAGAGGCAATTTACTATGTCATTATCCTGACAGAAACAAACTTTCAAAAGGACAGAACTTATCCTAAAATAGTTAAGAGGCTACTATCCCATAGGAAAGGAAGTAATTCTAGGACTATCTGGGTTTCATAAGAAACACTGTCTTCACAAAAATAATGATTCTGTCATTCCATCCTCAAAATTAAACTAATAGTAATGATTAAATTAATAGTAATGATTTTCTTCTATCTAAGCTACTATAAACTCTCAGAGAAAGTTTAAGATACTATTAAATTTCTTTTTTGAGAAGTAAACTCATTCTGAGGTATACACATTATAGGTATAAAATTTAGACATAAATATCAACAGATAAAACAACAAATTTTTTGTAAGTCTTAAAATTTTATAGTTTGCCAGGGATGGTGGCACACACCTGTAATCCCAGCATTTGGGATGCTGAGGCAGGAGAATTATGGTGAGTTTGAGATCAGCCTGAGCTAATGAGCAAGGCCAGCCTGAACTGCATAGTAAAATCCTGTCTCAAAAAAGTGTGTGTGTGTGTGTGTGTGTGTGTGTGTGTGTGTGTGTGTGTGTGATTTAAACATCTAGTTTCTTTGGTTTCCTTACAGATGAGTAATGTCTTTGTTAAACCCCAAATTTTACTAATTAACCACTGAAATTATCACTGAATTAAGAACAGTTGGGCATGGTGGAAAACTATAACACCAATATATTCAGAAAGCCAAGGCACGAGGGTCCCCTAGTTTGAGGTCAATGGAGGCAACTTAATGAGATTCTGTCTCAAAATAAAATGTAAAAAGGTCTGGGGATGCATCTCAGGGCTACAGCATTTGCAGTACAATGCCCTAGGTTCAATACCCAGCTCTACAGAGAAAGAAAAGATTTAAGACAAGAAACAAGCTACTTCAGAAAAAAGAAAATAAACCTAGAAGAGGGGAAAAAAAGCAAATAGAAAAGGACTGCTCCATTCTTAATAAACCTTAACAATATTTCTTTGGTTTCTAGGAAAAAAATGAGATTTGGGCCAAGTTTCTTCCCTAAAACCACATTCTCACCATATTACTCCTCTGCTAAATCACATCTTTCCCGCATTTTTCTTCAGGAACTAGTCTCAGGCTATACCTCTTTAACTTACCCTACAAACCCAGCAAGTTTAAATGCTTTTAAGTATTTTTAAGTATGCATCCTCTCAACACAGAATATTCCTCCACAACTTCACCTGAGATATTCCCACTCACTTAGCTTCCAGTTTATGTCACTTCCTCCTAAAAACTGTTCCTCACACTCTCCAGACCATCTTAAATACTACTGCCATGCTCTCACACAGCAACCCATACTTTCCTCTTTGCTGTACTCATAACACTCTAATGACAGATTTGTTGGTCTCACCTGTGCTGCTAGATTGCAAACTCATTAAAGGTTGGGATCACGACTAGGAGTGACCAGATTTTTAAAAATATGGTCCAAACAAGTCAAATGCTGCAATATATACCATTTGTTATGGCTGATACACTGTCAATGCGAGAAGTTTAGAAGTTTAACTAAGAGACTCAGAAGGAAGCCATCATTCTTACTTTGTAAAATATCCTCACCCTGCATAAGAGGAGGGCACTGAAATTTTGAGTGCTACACTCACTCAGGCAGAGGGGAGGAGGAGCCTGCATACACTATAAGGGAGGAAAAGAGGTTTGCTCTTCCTCCTTTTTGCTCTGCTGCCTTTAAGTGTTGCCCCAATGCCACGACACCCTGTCTTGAAGCCAGCTGATTATGGACTGAAACCTCCAGAAACTGTAAGCTAAATAAACCTTTCCCTCCTTCATTTGGATGTTGGGTGTTTTGTCCCAACATGAGAAAAGTAACCAAGACACCATTCACATCGTATCTATACATTTGCTTACATAGTTCCCTCCATTTCGTGTCCCACAGGAATGTTTTATATGTCCATAGAACTTTCCTGCTTATTTCAGGCTAGAATAAAGCTTTCCTTGTATGGTATTTTTACCTTCTATACCAGAATCTAATTTAAATACAAAATACGGCAATTTTAATACTAAAAAAAAAGAAAAGTTTCTCCCAAACCCAAAGAAAAAGCAGAAGTCCGGGGATATAGCTCAGCGGCATGGCACCTGCCTGGCATGTGCAAGGTCCAGAGTTTGATCCCCAATACAAAAAAAAAAAAAAGACAAGAACCAGTGGTAACATATTGATGCACAAGGTAGTATTACCCAAAGACAACACATGGATGGCAAATAAGCCCTTGAAAGAATCCTTATTCATAGAGAAATGCTAATTTAAAACAAATGACCTGCCAGGCATGATAAGTGTATGCCTGTAATCCCTACACTAAAGAGGTTGAAAGAAGAGGGCTGAGGCTGGGGATTTAGCTCAGTGGTTCAAGTGCTTGCTTGGTATGCGCAAGGTCATGAGTTCAATCCCCAGTACCAAAGAAAGAAAAAAGAAAAAGAAAGAAGAGGGCTGCCTTGAGTTTGAAGCCAGTCTGGGCTACATAGTGAGTTTAAGGCCAGTCTGAATTACAAAGCAAGATGCTCTCAAAAAAACCAAAAGAACAAATCAATAAATACATACATATACACAATGACCCATAGTCCCAGCAATTTGGGAGGCTCAGGTGGGAGGATCACAAATTCAAACCATAGTTGGGTATGGTGGCACACTCCTGTAATCCCAGTACTTGGGAGGCTGAGGCAGGAGGATTGTTGTGAGTTCAAGACCAGCCTAGGCTATAAAGTGAGCCCATGGCCCGCCTGAACTGCAGAGCGAGACCTTGTCTCAGATAAGACAAAAAAAAAAAAAAATTCAAGCCCAACCTTGGCAACTTAGTGAGATCCTGCATCAAAATAAAAGAACAAAAAGGGTCAGGAGTATTCCTCAGTAGTACAGTGCTTGTGGCCTGGGATTTAGCTCTGTGGCTTAAGCATGACAAGCATGAGGTCGTGAGTTCAATCCCCGGTACCAAAAAAAAAAAAAAACATTTTCACAGTAGTACAGTGCTTGCTACTGTGCAGATGTCTCTAGCTATAATCTCCAGTACCTCAAAAAAAGCATCAAAAAGGAAAAAATGTGAGATACTACTACATACCTATAAGAATAGCTAAAATTTTAAAAACTAAACATATCCCATGCTCACATTACTTTGGAGGAAATAAATTCTCACATGTTGCTAAGCATGTAAAATATTACAACTATTTTAGAAAAGTTTGACAATTTCTTAAAAAGTTAAACATAGCTGGGGATTTAGCTCAGTGGCATAAGCACCTGCTTTGCAAACATGAAGTTGTGAGTTCAATCCCTGGTAGCAAAAAACAAAACAAAACAAAAAACCCTACCTTATAAACATATTAAACATATTCAAAAGTTAAACATATTCATATGATCTAACCATTTCATTATTAAGAAAATATAGTAAAGGTAGGACTGGTGGCTAGTTCATGCCTGTAATCCCAGCATTTGGGAGATTGAGGCAGAAGGATCACTGGGAGTTCGAGGCCACCCTGGGCTACACAGTGAGTTCAGCACCACCTTGAACTACATAGCAGTAATAGATCTGCCTCAAAACAAACAAACAAACAGTAAAGCTTCAATTCATTCAAAGACTTGTACATACCTCCATAGCAGATTATATAAGAGTAAAAAACTGAAAACATCTCCATATGTCAATCAGTATGTAAATGGAGACACAAACTGTAGCATGTATATATAATGGAATACTACCTAGCTATAAAAAGGAATACTACTGATACACAAATATAGATGAGTTCTCAAAGTAATACTTCTAAGTGAAAAATGCCAAACACATTTCAGCACATACTATATGGTTTCATTTGTGTAAAATTCCAGAAAATGCAAACTTATCTATAGGTCAGAAAGCAGACCACTGCTTCTCTGAGGACAAGTATAGTAGGATGGCACATGGAAACTTTTGGTGTTGACCTTATCCTCCTATTTGTCCTGACCTCTAAATGTTGACAGTGCCTCAAAGATCATACCTAAAATCTCTTTCCATCTAACTTTTTTTAACTCCTTGTTTTAAATAAAGACTAATAACATTGATCTCTCTGTATCTTCTCCAACTTTAGATTCTTATTTCCAACTCCATTTAGATGTATAATAAACAACTCAAGATTGTTATGTTAAAAAACATAACTTTTACAGTTAGGCCACCATTTTGGGCAGCAAGCCAGGGTTAGCAGTGCAGGTGCACTCACACTATTGCTCTTTCCCTTCAGCCAAGCCAGACAGGGCCCCAGGAGTGGATTCCATGGCGAGTCCAGGGAAAAGTAACTACAAAATGAAAAGTTAAAAGCCCTAGCTCCTCAACAGATGTGTAGAAAAAAATATATTAAATAAATAAGAGATGCATAGAAAGAGAAGTTTCTAAAATAAAAAAGGGAAAAAGGTGTTCAAACGTAGAAATGTCTCTGGCCAGAAATGACTCTTATGCTATGAAGTCTGAAGTCATAACTAAGACAGGAACGAGTATCAGTTCCAATTTATATACTCCAGTGGAAGACATTATTACAAAAGATATGGTTCAGATGATTTTTCCTAATAATACCAAAAAGCAGCTAACAGCAACACAGAAATTTAGAATGCTCTTTTATAAAGGCAAGAATTATTTTTACTAGGTTTATTTGATATTATATGATTTTGTAGTAGTGCTTCATTTTATTAGATTTTTAAAAAATTTTAATATACCTTTCTTTGCCAGACATTGTAGGGCTCAGTTTTTTAAAAATATATACAAAATAACATCTATTTTTAAAGATAAAATCGCCATACATGCTACACACCTGTAATTCCAGCACTTGGGAGGTGAAGGCAACAGGATCACTGTCAGTTCAAGACAACCTTGGGTTACATACTGAGTTCAAGACCAGCCTGAACTACATAGTGATACTTTGTTTCTAATAATTAAAAAAAATAGGGCCAGGGATATAGCTCTGTGGCACAGCACCTGCCTGGCAAGCACAAAGTCCTGAGTTTGATTCCCAGTACCCACCCCCCCAAGATAGGACCAGGACCTCCAAAAAATAACAAATTAAAAAAATATACTACTGAAGTATATTAATTGTAGAAAAACTATGAATTACAGAATTTATAGAAGCAAACATTAAAATGATTAATCTTGGTGCCAAGAAATAAGGTTATAAATTCTTGTTATTTTTCAGACATAGTATTTTTAAATAGTGATATAATATTACATGACATGAATTTAAAATAATAATCATTGAGGTATTAATTTTTCCCAGTTTTTGAGTATTGTAACCATTTCAATAAAACTCATTGTATAGCCAGGCATAGTGGTGCATCCCTGTAATCCCAGCACACATGAGGTTAAAGCAGCAGGACTGCTGTTGAGTTCAAGGCCAGCCTGAACTGCACAGTAAAAGTCTGTCTCAAAAAAGACCAAAATCAACACCAAAACAAAACACTTTCACATCTACAGTATTAGTCTGTTCCTCTTCAAGTTTGTCCTACCTTACAACAATACACTACAGGCCAACCTGAGCTATACATGGTTCAGTTTACAGTCAGCCAAGACTATACAGCAATACCTATCTCAAAAAATAAACAAGAGTCCGAGCGTGGAGAGCAAGCTGAGCAGTTCAGTGTTTGCGTCTCGGAAACCGGTAGTGCTTGCAGCATGGCTGACCAACTGACTGAAGAGCACATTGCAGAATTCAAAGAAGCTTTTTCACTATTTGACAAGGATAGTAATGGAACTATAACAACAAAGGAATTGGGAACTGTAATGAGGTCTCTTGGGCAGAACCCTACAGAAGCAGAGTTACATGACATAATTAATGAAGTAGATGCTGTAATGGTACAATTGACTTCCCTGAGTTTCTGACAATGATGGCAAGAAAAATGAAAGACACAAACAGTGAAGAAGAAATTAGAGAAGCATTCCATGTACTTGATAAGGATGACAATGGTTATATTAGTGCCGCAGAGCTTCACCATGTGGTGACAAACCTTGGAGAAAAGTTAACAGATGAGGAGGTTGATGAAATGATCAGGGAAGCAGATATTGATGGTGATGGTCAAGTAAACTATGAAGAGTTGATACAAATGATGACAGCAAAGTGAAAACATTGTACAGAATGTGTTAAATTTCTTGTACAAAATTGTTTATTTGCCTTTTCTTTGTTTGTGGAAGATTTCCCCCTACTGTCAAAAAAATATGCATGTATAGTAATTAGGACTTCATTCCTCCATATTTTCTTCCCTTATCTTACTGTCATTGATCTGAAACCTTATTTTAGAAAACTGATCAAGTAACATGTTGCATGTGGCTTACTCTGGATATATCTAAGCCCTTCTGCACATCTAAACTTAGACGGAGTTGGTCAAATGAGGGAACATCTGGGTTATGCCTTTTTAAAGTAGTTTTCTTAGGAATCGTCAGCATGTTTTTGTTGAAGTGTGGAGTTGTAACTTTGCGTGAACTACAGTCAACAATATGTACTTAAAAGTTGCACTACTGCAAAACGGGTATATTATCCAGGTGCTTGTACACTATTTTTTTGTACTGCTGGTCTCGTACCAGAAACATTTTCTTTTATTGTTACTTGCTTTTTAAACTTTGTTCAGCCACTTTAAAAAAATCTGCTTATGGCACAATTTGCCTCAAATCCATTCCAAGTTGTATATTTGTTTTTCAATAAAAAAATTACAATTTAAACAATAAACAACAAAGAAAGAAGTAAAAAACCATCCATTCATCCAGAAGTTATTAAAAAAAACTTTCCTCATGTCCTGTCTATAAGCAAATTCTGTTGGTTCTACCTTCAAAACATATACTGAACTTCCTTATTACCACCTTTATTATTATTCTAGTGTAAACTACCACTCATCTTTCACTAGAAAGCACATCTGCCCTTTACTCCTTACTGCCTCTTCTATCTGCCTATAGTTCACTTTCCACTAAGTACCCAGTGACATCTCTAAAGCATGCATATTACCTAAAAGCTTTCAATGGCTACCATCAGGATAGGATGGCAATCTAGCTGTGACATGTCACCCCATGGATCACCAACCCTGATTTGATTGATCTGCTGCTAGCTAGGCTGGTATCCCCTTTCTCCCTCACAGCTCCATGTGCATCCCTCTGGAAGCTGTGCACTCGGTCAAAGCAGACAATTTTCCAAGAGAAGAGTACCATTCTTCAGTCAAGAGAACATAAGTAGTAGCTGTGCTCCCTTACTAAAACCTCCAAATGAGCTTTCAAGGTCAATGGCTACCACCTGAGATCATTACCAAGGCCCTTAATTATATCTCCAAATTCAACTACTCCTCCTCTCTCCTATTCACTCTGCTCCAGCCACACTGGCTTTCTTGCTATTTCTTAACATACTGAGCATTCTTCTAACTTGGTCTTTTTTTCCATCTAACTGCACCAGATATTCAGTTTCACTCCCACATTTCACTGAAATGTCATCTCTTCAAACCTTCCCAGACTGCCATATCTAAAACAGCTAACATTTATCACCTCCTCAAAATTCTCTGTAACCCTATTCAGTTTTTCCGCTCATAGCACTTACTCATATCTACCATGTATCTATTTACTTTTTTGTACATCTCTCAATTGGTATTCCTTGGGAAGTCAATGCTTGATACTGAGTAGACAAGTAGTATGTGCTGAACAAATAAACAAATAAAAGTGCACTCAAGAACCAAGACAATATTACTTCTGTGACTGTAAGAAAAATTTTTTTTTGGTGGTGGTAGTGGAGGTACTGGGAGTTGAACCTATTGCCTTTCTACTGAGCTACCTCTCCAATCCCTTTTATCTTTTGAGACAAGGTCTAAGTTGCCTAGCCTGGCCTCAGACTTGTAATTCTACTCTCTCAGGCACCCAAGTAGCTGGGATCATAGGTATGTGCCACCATGCTTAGCAGCAAGAAAATTATTTCAGTGTTACAGATATCACTCTCAACAAAAGGACATGGTATTTATCTTTGTTAGGTAAGTATAAGGAAACAAAACATAATGTGAAAATCACATTAGATGGCTTCAATTTTCTCAATAAAGATTATATCAAGAGTAATGTGAGCAGGGAAGTTTTCAACTATCCGGTACAGATGTGCTGCAGGACACCCACATTACAAGAATTTATCACAACCAAAATAAGATTTTGGTTTACATCTTAGGCTTCCCCATAACTCTGAGTTCATCAATACATAAATTTTAATGACACCAGATTATATTCATCTTTGTAGTCTCTTGTAACAATACAAGATTCTATTCTTTGCCTTTAAGCCTATTATCCACTTTTTCACCATCTTACCCATTAAGCATGTGTAGATTCTTCCTCTTTTGAGACCAATACTTTTTTAGTGCCTCTTCATAAACTACATTTTTCTATATACTCAAGTACATTCCTTCTATCAGCTTTAAACTCCTGCAAGGAAGGTGCTTTGTCATTCTTCTTAGCATCCATCAACCCCAAGCATAATACAAACAAACACTAGTGTTTTTTGGTATTTGTTAAATGAATTCATAAACCAGGTGTGGTAGTGCATGCCTGTAATCCCAGTACTTGGGAGGCTGAGACAGGAGGGAGGATCACTTTGAGGCCAGTCTGAACTATATAACAAAACCCTGCCTCAAAAACAAAAACAAAGATGTACTTGTTAAATGTGCAGTGCATTTAATAATGTAAATTTATTAAAGTTACAGTGAGTTTTTGTTTCCACAAGCACCTCAGTATCTTCACTCATTTTATGGAAATGATCCTATACTGTGTATTCATCTCCAAAGCACTAAGCAGTACAATTTGGTAGGTTAATTAATGGTTAATCCTTAAAATACATCATATATAAATGTAAGTTAAAAGAGATACAACTTACCCTAATACAGCTGAAACAACAAAGCTTGGAGCAATGTGGACACAAGCGAGCATCCCGCAATTTCTCCATGCAAATGAAACATCGAAAAACCTCAGCAATGCTCTGAAAATAATATAAGATCCAAGGGTCCCACATTAGACTACTGAATCAAGAATAAAAAGCAATACAAAATAATTAATTTAGCCAGGCATGGTGGCACACACCTATAATCCCAACACTTGGGAGGCTGAGGCAGGAAGATCATTTCGAGTTCGAGACCAGCCTAGGCTACAAAGTGAGCTTAAGGCCAGCCTGAGCTGCATAGCAAGACGCTGCCTCAAAAAGATGGGGAAAAAAAATTAACTTGAGCTGGGCGTGGTGATGCATGAATACAATCTCAGCATTCAGGGAGCTAAAGCAGGAGGATCACCAAGAATTTGAGGCCATCCTGGGCTACATACTAAGTTCAAGGTCAGCATGCACTAAAAACCCAGACCTGGTCTCAAAAAACAGTAACAAAAAAATTCACTCAACAATTACATTTATTTTAGGCTAAAATCTTAACGTTTACTATATTCCGTATCAGAACTTGGTCAAGGTCCCAGATACCTCTGAACATCTCCTGAACAACACGATTTTTTTCTAAGTTTGACAAGCATTCTATTCTAAGGAAAAGACAGACTTTAAGCACAAACTTTCCACTGAGGCATTAACAATAATGGCAAGAATCTGGCAACAGCCTAAAGTTCCAATATTAAGATTACAGCATTACACAAATTATGCCATAGTCACTAAAAATATTTAATGACAGAAATTCTTATGATGAAGAGCAGTAAGACTATGACTGAATGCACAAAATTAATTTTCCCTGCAATTTCCCCAGAAATAAAGTGCTTTTATAATCAAGGGTGAAAAAGGTTACACACACACACATACATATTCACACATAGCTGTATATATAGCCAACTGGCTGTGTATTTTGGCCATGAGAGAATCTGATTCAGAATCCAGAAATCTGAATTGTTGTCCTAATGTTGCAACCAAACAGCTATTTCTTTGAGGTTGAGATGCTGTCTTTATGAAAAATTTCAGGCCAGGTGTGATGGTATCCGTCTGTAACCCCAGCACTCAGGAGGCTGAGGCAGAAACGCAGCAAGTTCAAAGCCAGCCTGGGCTACATATGAATTCAAGGTCAGCCTGAATTACACAGCAAGATCTTGTCTCAAAAACCAACACAAAACAGAAAAGAAATTTTGCTGACAGTTCTGAGGTCTCGAGAAGAAAAAAAAAAATTAAAAGAATCAGTATTATGTTGCAAGCCTCAGTGAATCCGTTTACAAAGTGACAAGAAAACACGTACAATTAAATGTAGGTACTGCTAATTTTAATTTTTTACAGCATTATTCTTACTCCATCACAGAAGACTTCAACCATAGTAAAAACAAGGTAAGTTTACAAAACCTACGTCATATTTCCACAAGGGAATTAAGGAGAAAATTATGTTTCCTGAATCGAATCAGAATTGCTGGGGCCAGAGCCTGTGAGGCGCAGACTCTTTAACTGGCTGCGGACTGGACAATATAGATAGTTCCAAGTGGAGTGTTCAGTAACACGGTTACCTCCTTACCAGGGAGGATTTAGTATTTTAAAAGTTCAAAGTTGACAGTCACTATGTAACCATGTTCAATAAACACTCTTGGATTTTGGTATTTCTAGGCTTTGTGAAAATATCCCACCATGTGAAATCAGTTTATAAGAATTATAATAGCTGGTTCTGGAAACTACGTCCAAGATTACACAAATACATAAACTATACATATATATGTATATATATACATATATATATGCATGCACACACACAATATACTAATCATACTCAAGTGTGTGTTGGTGCGTGCGCGTGTATCCTCATTCAATCTAGGAAGAGAAGCCTGCAAAATGTAAGGCTGAGAAGAAAAGATGATTTGCCATTTGGCGCTTTATTTGGATTCTCTCAACCACTCTAAAGCGGCAGCGAGTAGCTGGGTACGTTCATCTCATGAATTTGCAGTTTTGCTCTGCAAAGGCTTAGTTTGCAAATACCGGGTGCCGAGTAGGCTGTACAGGTGCCAAGGCAGCCCTGAAAGCACCAGGCTATGCAGCACCTGACTGCGGAATCACCCCGAGGGCCGCAGAACCAGCACCGGCCTCACAGCGCCAACGACGGGATAGAGGTGCCCTGGCAGCGGAGAGGGGAATCCGGCAGAAGCAACGCTCACCGGCCGGCAGGGGCCAACCGCCCTCTTCAATGTCCCTCACTCACCTCCACACTCTGTTCATCCATTGCCTCCGGCTCTCGGCGGGGCCCTCGGCGACCCGCAAAGTCCGTGGTCTCTCCTGTCAGGCGCCGGCCCGAGGTCGCCAGGTCAGATTGCCAAGAACAACCGATACCCACGTCAAGGAGCTCCGACAACTGCCCCACTAGCGCGCCCCATTGCCTAGGTTCAGTGCCAGTTACCCCATTTCGCCATTTTTATCACTGAGCCCGCCAAGGGGCGCTGAGGGAGGGCAAGCAGCGGCCGCAGCTCCTTCCTCCCGCCTCAGCCGCCAGTCAGCGACCGCGAGGAAGCCTGGGTCCACGTGACGCGGACGCGCGCGTATCGAACTGCCGCCGGAGTCTGGAGGCGCAAGGGAAAGTGGCACCTCAGAAGACTCGCGAACACCAACCGTAACCAGGGGAGCCTGAGGCGAGGCAGCCCGAGAAGCCACAAAGCGCGTGCGCGCAAGGTAGGCGGAGCTGGGAAAAGAGGCGGGTGATTAGTTCCCGCGGTGAGGCAGCACACACCGGACTGGGCGAATCATTGCCGCAGGGTTGCGTGCCTTAAGCCGCAAGTAGGCGTGGACGGAGGGGGCGGTGCTTCTCCATGCCACGCCCCCAGGTAAGCGGCGACTAGCCAGCGGTCTCAAAAGAAAAGGAAAAGCCCTTCAAACTGTCTTGTTAAAAAAACGTAGTTTTTGAAGTCACACCCCTAGGAGTTCAGATTTGGAGATTGAAGGGAAGGGTCTAGGAAAAGCGCACCATCAGCAGCCACTCCCTGTTGCTTCTCTGCAGGTGACTCGGAGAAGCCCTAATGTAGACAATTTGCTGTTAATGCTTTTTCAGGAGTCAAGCCTAGGGATTTGCGCGTGCTCGGCAGGCACCTAACCCGAACTACATTCTCAGCCCATAAAATGGCCTGAGTGCACGCTGCTCTTCAAATTAAGATTCTACAAGCTCATCTTCTTGAGTAGCTGAAATTAGCAGGCACGTGTTCCACATCTAACCCCATTCTAAGGTTTTACAATTTTTCTCTCCCACGACCAAAGAATCTGGAGTTGAAAAGCTCCATATTGTGAAGTCTGGAGAACTGTTTCCCATTTTTACTGGTGGGGAAGACGGGACCATAAATTAAAGATTAAAGTCTTCAGAACCATACCCCAATCCTGGACGCCCTGGGACTTCTGAAGGGCAAAAGGCTATCAGCCATGTTGAATTTTCCTGTAATTCAGATCTTACAATTTCCTGCCAGAAGCAATGTCACACTGCAAAAGGTGAAGGTTTGTGACACAAAAGGACATACATAAAATTCTAAATTTTTCATTTCATTTACTGAACATAGCTATTTATACTTATCCTAATCGAGAGTTCACATGTAGGGAATTAAATCCTTGGATATCAGGCATTTGGAACTTATAAGCAGTAGGCAGCAACTACATGTATTTTCAGCTACCTGAGCCCCAGACAAGGATATAGAGATTAATCTGGGACTGAAAGTGCTTTCCCTAAAAATCATTTGAGATTTTGGAACTACACCAAGATGAACTTGTACAACACTGTTTACTAAAATTTTCTCAGTTATACATTCTAATATTGTTACTATTGTGGAAATTTTACTTCAATTTAAAAAAATTATTCGTAGCCTGACATGGTGACACACCGTAATCCCAGGGCTTGGGAGACTGAGGCAGAAAGGTTACCACTACATAGTGAGACCCTGTCTCAAAAAAATAAATAAAAAGTAAATATTATTCATGGAACACAGTTCCCTGACTAATCTGTGATACCATGACTAACAGACAAGCAGTGTATTCATTGTGGATAAGCTGGACAAAGGGTTGGAGCAGGATAGCATAAGGTATATGCTATTCATGTGAAATTTCAAATTTAGGAATTATTTATGTCAGAAATTTGCCCCTAATTATTTTGGACCATGACTAGGCACAGATCTCTGAATTCATGGAAAGCAAAACTGCACAGGAGGGGCCATATTTATATCTCAAATATAACTCCAGAGCCCAATGTTAACAGCAAAACTGCAATACCTGCTCCTCCTCTCCTCAACTAAGCATAATTTTAACATTTCCCACATTAATAGTAAAAATATATTGGCAATTTGGACTCCCATTATATAGATGAACCATGATTTATTTTCTTACTCACCTATCGGACCGATGTGTCTGTGTATTGCTAATATAAATAATCCTGTAATTAACTTTGAGTACTGATAGTTTAGTCTAGGGCCATGCACATACTAAGCACATGATCTACCAATGGGCTACATTGCCATCCCTAAAACCTTTTATAGCTGTTCCTACTTTGGACAATTGCCCTATTGCCAATAGTTATTTTAAAATAAATAGGAGGATCCCTCCGCAAGCCTAGAGAAAGGGAGGCCATGCTCCCATTGAGTTCCCCACTGCCCTTGGAGAGGAGGCCAGAGAGAAAGCTGACAGGCTCCCAAGGTCCCTCACCAGCCACTGGGTGAACATTGGTAAGCAGCTGCCCTACACCTCTCTGCCACGAGGGGAACCTCAGATCAGAGGATTGAAGAAGCAGGGTGCAATTTCAGACCTCTAGCCCACCCAGAACAAGTCTAGAAGACATAGACAGTAAAGAACTTAAAAGTCACACACACATCTCAAATTTCTGAAATGATAGCAACTGAAGTAGAAACAACTTAGTGTTTACCTTGCATGCCTGTGTCTGGTGTTCTGAGCATCTATTTAGAGGATAACATGTGCATTACAGTAACTATAGTTGATTTCCGACTGTCTTGTTTTTGAAATCCCATATTGTTCCCATTGTTTTGTTTTATTCTCTTTATAATTAAAATAAATATGATCGTCAGGCATGATGGTACACACCCAGAATCCCAGCACCCTGGAGCCCAAGGCAGGAGGATTTCCACAAATTTGAGGCTAGCCTGGGCCACATAGTGAGTTCAAAGCCAACCTGAACTATACACCAAGAACCAGTCTGAAAAAAAGAAAAAAAAGGGCCAGGAGTCTAGCTCAGCGGCACAAGTACCTGCCTGGCAAGTGCAAGGTCATGAGTTCAATCCCCAGTACCAAAAAAAAAAAAAAAAAATTCTTCTCAGGGACTTAAAAACATAATTAAATTAAAAAGTAGCAGATAAATTCTCTGTGACTTGCTTTTAAGTTTTAATACACCTTTTTTTGGAGACCACCTCACCTTAGTTTTTATAGAGAATGAACAATTGTAAATATAGGCTGAATGAGAATAAAGCATTGAAATCACAAGGATAAGTCAAAAAGGGCATTTGTAAGCAAATTCCTGCTGGTCAACACCAGCAAACAGAAGAATTAAGGAGAAAATAAATAAAAACTAGGCTATGACAGGGAAGCCAACATATATTAAAATTTGTGAAAAAATATATATCACATATTAGTGGTCTCACCAATAATGTAATTCCATCTCCCATCAATATTTTCAAAAATGAAATTATATACCCATATATAATGTATAATACAAATATTTTGCTTATAGTGTATTTTAATTTCCAAAGCACATTGATTTGCTCAGTGACAAACTAAAATGTATAAACTTTCTTTTATTACAGACCAGAACATCTATTATCCTGATAATACAAAAAGAAAACATACAAATTAGTATTAAGGAACTTCCTTAATACTAAACTAAAATTACAAAACTAAGTATATGTAAATACTTTTATTTCTACTTCATCCTTTGGCTGAATTTTATTAATGTATTATCTGCTCTTCTTAATCCTTCCCTTATAAAAGTCATCACTACCCTGTCACTCAAACCAAACCTTCTCCTCCGCCTCCTCGACCACCGCCAACCTCTATTTATGAACTGTTAAGAAGACATTTTCTTGTATTTCTCTGGAATTAATCTCTTCTTCATTAGAGTTTCCTTTTGCAATTCCATTTCTTCATGAGTGTGCCATGTGAGATTTTAACTGCTCTGTCACAGTTTTTTCTTCTTCTGTCAGTGGTGACAGCTAGAAAACAAATGACAAAACCTTTATTCCCAAAATTTTCAAATACTATTAAATTAGTATAGTTCTGCTTTATCTCATAATAAGTGTTTGCATAAGCTTATTTCATGGATGTAATCACAACTGTAGAAAACAAAGGAGAAAATAGATTTTTGGCTCTCTGACATGTTTTTCCCATGAGCAAGTCAACATGGTGCTGGGCAATGCACCTCCCTTCAGCACCGACTTCCACATTCTTCTGGCAAACCCTAAAGCTGAACCTTCCGCTTTTCCCGTGCACCAATGCTCCCCCAATCAGCTGTCAATAAGTCATTCCACCTGCCCCTTTAAATCTACCCCTGTCAATTCCAAATAAAAGCCCACAGTTTTCTTTGTTCCCCTCACAAAGTGTTTGCCTCTCTTTGGCAGCCCTCCCATGCTTGCCAATAAAGGCCTCTTTTCTTTTGTCTCTCTCTCTCTCTCACGTCAAAGGACCAAGCACTCTATATATACAAAGTACTATGATCTTTGAGCTTCCAGAGAACTTGCAATTAAGATGAAGAAATGAAACCAGACCAGGTGTGGTCGGTCCATTCCTGTAATCCTGGCACTTGGGAGACAGGCAGGGAGTTGAAGGCCAGCCTGAACTATATATTGAGACCCTGCCTCGAAGAAGAAAAAACAAGAACAGAAACAAGACCAAGAAATCAAACAATAACAGGAAAATAAAGCAAATAAAGAAATTGTGTTTTGTTTTGTTTTTAATCTTTTGGAGACAAGGTCTCACTATACAGTCCAGGCTGGCCTTGAACTCACTTCGTAGCCAAGGCTTGCCTTGAACATGCAGCAATCTTCCTGCCTCTGCCTCCCAAGTGCTGGCATTACAGGCGTGTACCACAACACCCAGCCTCAAAACTACTTTTGTTCACATTTCCTTTTCAAAAACTATTAGTGGGGTTGGGAAATGAGGAAAGTTGTAAAGGATTTTCGCTGAGGACCAACAAATATGCTGGCTGAAACAGAGTTCTATGGGAAAGTAATTTGAGATACAACATAAATCCCTCAAGTAGTTACAAATCTGCCTAATTATATAGGTCATCTCTGGAGAGACTGCCAAATCTAGAACACCCAGACCTACAGAATTTGAATCTCCAGGGCAGCACAGTCCAATAAAACTTTCCATTATGGTAGAACTATTCTATATTGGCACTGTCCAATTGGGAGATGAAGAACTGAGTTTTCAATTTTATGTAACTGAGTTTAAATTAATATAGCCATATATGGCAATTGGAAGCCTAGCTGTCCAATGCTTGATAGGCAGCTGGTTTGACTAATCAAACACTTACCCAACATGTTTACATGAATAAAATGATAATCATATGCCTTACTGCAACTCAAACATTTACAGAAATTCCCTCTTCTACCTCAAAAAAAGGGAAATGAAAACTGATGGTATAGGTTAGTGGCAGCATACTTGCTTAGGATACACAAGAGTCTGAGTTTAATTCCTAGCACTAGAAAAAAAAAAGATTTTTAAGAATTAAAAAAATGGTATTATTCTAGAAAGTCTTGTTACTTAATGAATCTATGCAACCACTATGAATCCTTGTGATCACTGCACAAGAGTTTTCACAAATCTTCAAAGAGTTTTTGAAAAAGTTAAAGTCAAGTTAACCTGTCTTAAGTTTGTGGAAATTTTTCTTTAATACAAATGTCTTAAGTATCCATCAGGCACTGAGGATATAGTTCAGTGGTACAGAGCCTGCCTGGCAAGCATGACATCCTGAGTACGACTCCCAGTAAAAAGCATTGCTCAATAAGATACTATATATTGTATTTTTAATGCCTTTTTTACTTTCTATTATTACATTTTTGTTTTAATACCATGTTTTGCTATGTTTTGCTTTGTAAAAATTTACTCCTTTTTTCCTTTGGTTGGTCAACTTTATAATTAAGTATATTTAAAATGCCATGATTTAATATCAGCTAAGAAAGATGGTGAAATTAGCATGTATTCTCTTTCTCCCATTTCCTTTTCTAGTCTCAGCTCCCTATTTAGCATTTAAAATTATGAATTCTACTCTTTTTAAATAATATCAATTTAAATACATTTTCTAACTTTTATTTATTTTTATTTTTTATATTTTATTTTTGTATTTATTTATTTTTGTCTTTCTGAGACAGCATCTTACTATATAGTTCATGCTGACCTTGAACTCACTAAGTAGCCCAGGCTGGCCTCAAACTTGTGATGATTCTCCTGTCTCAGCCTCCCAAGTGCTGGAATTACAGGTATGCACCACTATATCTGCCTATTTTCTACCTTTCAAAATGAAAAGGCACTTGCTATTTTTATAAAGATAATAGCAAGATATTACCTGAACAGTTTTACTTTCTGGTGTGTGTGTGTGTCTGTGTATCTTTTTTTTGTCTTTTTGAGAAAAGGTCTCGCTATGCAGTTCAGGCTGGTCTTGAGCTAACTTTGTAGCCCAGGCTGGCTTCAAACTCACTATGATTCTCCTGCCTCAGCCTTTGTCATCTTAATATACTATTTAAGCAGACTTACCCCTTTCTTGTTCTTCATGCTCCCAAAACTCTAAAACATCTCTGGATATTTTAGAAAATTTTAAAACCTCAGTGCAAATTCTAACTTGTACATCCTTGGACTCAGGGCTTTATACACTGCCTATCACTTAAACTAAAGATAAAAGCTATTTTTGGTTATACAACTCTAGACATCGTTACCTTTCCTTTTATATTTTCTTTTTTTTTTTCTTTTGGTACCAGGGATCAAACTCACAACTTCGCTTGCTAGGCAGGCGCTTAAGCCACTGAGCTAAATTCCCAGCCTCCTTTTATATTTTTATCACAGAAATGGAATAATGTAACAGTGTTTGTTTAGGTTTTTTAAATATTTTTTTGAGACTAGGTCTTGTTATGTAGCTCAGGATGGTGTTGAACACATTATGTAGCCCAGGTTGGCCTTAAACTTGTACCAATCCTACTGTCTCAGTCTCCTCAGTGCTGGATTACAAGCAATTGCTACCATGCCTGGTCTGTAACAATTTATTTTTTAAGTCTCCCTTTTAATATATTTTTTTTAATTTTAAGAATAAAACCCAACAATACAAAACAAAATGAAGCCAATCAAAACCAAGCAATGAAAGTGGTACATAATTTTAAAACAGAACAATAGGTTATCAACAATGGCTACCATAATATATCTTGTTATCTTCACAATAGTTGTCCAACAAAACAGAATAAACCCAATCCAAACAAAGCATTGAAGAAAACAAAACAATAAATCAGATCAAAACAAAACAGTGAGAATAATATGAGATTTCAAAAACAAGACGGAAGGAAATCCTCCATATTTGCCGTATTGCATGCTGTCATCCTCCTAGATGCTCAGACTACCGGCCTTAGTTCTGCAAAGTCAATCAAATACAAGCATTTAGTTGTTGTACCTCAGTTGCTATCAACTCAACCTGTCCTATGATTATGTAGCCCAGGCTGGCCTCAAAGTCTCAGCAATCCTCTTACCTCATCCTCCTTTGGGGTGAGGGTAGGGGGGAATTTTGATTCTTAGCCAGCACACCAAAAGGCAATCTGGCTTCTTTCCTCCTGGGCCCATCTGGTTTTCATGACTTACAGAAAGGTCAAACTAGCTTCTTGATGTGCTCTTCCTAGACCCAGTATGTCCCCTGCAGACTTGGGAACAGTGTTGAGTTTTGTGGGGGTTGTTTTGTTTTGTTTTGTTTTGTTTTTTGAGACAAGGCCTTACTATGTAATTTAGACTGGTGCAGGAATCACTAAGTAGCCCAAATTGGCCTTGCACTCATGGTGATCTTCTTGCCTTAGCCTCCCAAGTGCTGGGACTATAGGTATGCATCACCAAGTTCAACTCTCTTTTAATCTTAAAAGGGTTGAATGTCAAAAGACTGAATGTCACATGTGTAGTTTCTCTGAACTTTCCAGACTTATCTCATTTTGAAAGTAGTAGCTGCCAGTAATGGTGATGCACATCTCAGGAGGCTGAGGCAGGAGGATTGCCATAAATTCACAACCAGCCTAAACTACACATTAAGACCCTGTCTCAAAAAATAAAACAAAAACAAACTTTTAAAAACTTAACTGGGCAGAGATTGCAAGATGGCCGACTTAGTGTGGTGGCACTGTAAGAAAGCCTTTCTGAGGAAAAAAATAAATAAAAACAACCCAGACGCTGGAATCTCGCAACATGGAGAAAGCCAGACAAAAGGAGAGGAATTCTCACGACCCAGGAAGAAACTGAGGAAAAAGAAAAAAGAAAGAAGAAAAAGAAGCATGGACAGAGGGCTGGAGCTGGGCAAGCCCCGATCGCTGTACCAGCCCGTCTTAAAGTTAGGTGACACAGGATGGAGCTGAGATCGCGGCCCTGCCGAGAGCGGCAGTTGGTGAGCTCCAGACCCTCCGCTGGAGGAGGCGCCGCGGCAGGGAGTGAAAACAGCCAGTCAAGCTGCACGAACTTTGGTGAGTGATGGGAACTGGAATCCCCAAACCGGGAGGACTGGCTGGACGATATTTTGGAGTTGGGCAGCGACATTTTGGAGTTGGGCAGGGCCAGCGTGACTCAAAACCGGAGGAAGCTTCTGCTGATGACTCCTAGTCCAAAGCAGATTGGTGGGATCTGCTTGGGCTGGACCATGCCCCTGGTTGAAACCCAATAGCCAGGGACAAGGTTTTTCTGGGCCAGTGGCATCCCCAGGGAACACATAAACTTGTTGAAGCATAAATTGGTTGAACGGCGTAGGGGGAGGAGCCAGCTCTCAGCCTGTAACTCTCAGATTCGCAGTGGACTAGGGGGCAGTACTTCCCTAGCAAGAGTGCTGCAGAAAAACTGTAAGCAAAAGGAAAGGCCCAGAGACCTCCACCACCTGCAGGAAACATGACAAGACAGAGAAAGAGCAAAAGGTCCCCAACTGTGGAACCAAGGAAAGTGAGTCCAACAGAGGTAAATGCAGAGGAGGTTAAGAGCAGCAAACCTGTAATGTCAGAGACAGCCTCATCGGAAATAAAGAAATACATCCGTGACCTCATCGTCAAATTTAAATCTGAAATTCTAACTCAGGTGAAGCAAGATATAAGAAGATTAATAAAAGAAGTCCTGGGTAATCCTCAAGTAGACACAAATGAAAGAATAGAGGAACCCCCAGGGAAAGGAGAGAGAAGCCTTTGATGAAGAATATAAACAAAATCTAGAATGTATGAAACAGATCCAAAGAGAATATCAGGAAATTAAAAACTCCATTGAAAGCTGGCAAAACCTTTTAACAGAAACTAGACAAACTTTCAAAACTTGAAGATAGATTTGCAAATTATGATCATGAAAGGAAGGATCTCTTAAAAATAACAAGGAACCAGGAAGCAACGATACAAAGGCTAGAAGATGACAAGAGGATTTATAACCTAAGAATAAAATATGTGAATGAAGATGCAGCAACAAATACAAATGAAATAAAAAGTCTATTCACAGAAATA